>PVJH01015793.1:0-52376 GCA_004026705.1 Nesogale talazaci
CTAGACTCACAAATGAATCTCCACTTTCCCAAACACAGCTCAAATTTACCCTGGCTATCATTGTTTCTGAATATTCATCTTCTATATTGGATGTTTTGATCTATGCTTATTCTTTTGACAGATCATGAGTTCACACTTGCTGAGACTTTTACTTCTCTCTACGTGATTATGTATTTTTGCTGCTAAACCTAGTCCACCCTGTCACTTCTCTTACTCTGTAGAATACAATTTTTAGCCTCAATAAGATACTCTCAATAATCATATTTATACTAGTTTATTTTTTTGCTCCCATACTCCCTAAAAAGTGAACCAAAAAAGTTAAGCCACAAATTAAGAGAACATATGCTAACATAAAGGCAAAGGACAGAAAGACATTAAAATTTGAGTGGAGGAGGTGCATAAATGTAGATGCACTGCCATCAAGTCTATTCTGGTCTATAACAGCCTCTGAATTTCCAAGACATAACTCTTGATGGGAATAAATAGCCTCCGCTTTCTCCCGTGGAGTGGCTTGTGGTTTCAAACTGCCAACTTTGGGACTAGCAGCTCCAAGCATAAACTTAGACCATTGGGATTAGGGGAAAATTAATGGATAGAAGGTCCAGAGAAATAGCAAAGAAAAATTAGTTGAAGAAACACTTAGAGACTAGTGTGCTGTTTTAGAATACAATGAGAAGAATGTAAATTAAGAGTTAGCATGTAATGAAATTGAATGAATAAAAATTATATTCATTTCAGAAAAGATTCATCAACACAGGTAGATAATGAGGTGGGGTAGGTAAAGAGAAAGAGAGTTCAAGATGGTCATTTTCCCCACCAATTATTGAGAAAGATGAAATTAATAACAAATACAGATGTCAGCTAAGGGATAAAATGTGGAGCTGGGGGATACAAGTTCAGATTTAGGCACAATTGAGTTTCCATTAATAATGCAGAAAGTTCTGTCCATCATCTCGAAGTGAGGAATTAATTCTCAGGAGAAAAGATGGCTAGAAAAACAATTATAAACTAGCTGTTATAAATTCAGAGAATACACAGAATACAGAAAAGAAATATCAAATAGTCTTTGGCAAAAATACTCATACTTGAGAATGGGAAAATATAGAATCAATAAATAATAATAATAGGAAAATATAGGATCTATAATAAAATAATAATAGGAATATACAGGAACAGTAAAATTACTATTATAAACTGTAAATAGGTGAAAGTTTTAGAGCAAAGAAGTTAACAGTGGAAACACTTTCTATAGGTCAATAATCATTAGATACTGATAGAACTGAATTAAACCTTATGCAACTTATAATTAGGACTTTTAGGTATAAACTCTTTTACAATTAACAAAAATGGCTATAATCCAAACTGTTGGGAGGCAGAACTGTGGAGATATATAACTAAGAACTGGGTATAGAATATTTATTTTAAAAATTGAACAGTGAAAGAAATGCAAGATATAGAAAAATAAGTAACAGGATAGACCAGGATGTGAAAGAAGAAGACACCTGCAGTGATGTCCAAAGAAAAACAAAACAAAACAAAAAAAGACATCTGCCAGTACAAGCTGAGCCCAGACAGAAACAACGCTGAGTGTTTCATTTGACTGGAGGAAAGTTACATTTCTACCAATGCCTTTCTTCTCTTGGTTCCATATAGCTCTCTTCATTCTGTCTTTTCTTTTTATCACTATTTCATGATATACAAATAAAACGCATACTTTAAAAATGTAATAGCTATTTAATAATGTATCTATAAGCCTGGACATGAAGACAACAAAGTTTCCTTATTAAAGGGTCCTAACAATGGTGAACAAAATCAAAGATTGGAGTGAGGAAACAAATCAGTTGTTGTTTAATCTGGGAATATAGTTCCTTGCCCTGGACTCAAGAATAGTTTGGTAAATGAAATTAAATCAGAGTAAGAATTATAGATATAGTTAGCAAAATTATAATTGGAAAAAGAATAGAATAATATTGTACATCATTCAACAATATTGAATAAATATGCAAGTATCAGTGTTTTACATTAACTCAACATTTAATGTGTATTGCTTTTTACACTTACCCAGAAAATTGATGCAGTTTCAGTCCAACTAAAATATAATGCTTTACACATATCAAAAGAAATTTCTCCTGAGATAAAAAGAATAAGTAGAGGGAACTTTTATTTGATCTCTTCTGATTTGATCTCTTTTTAATTTATTCAAAAAACTTTTTTTCTCTTTACACAACTGAGATGACTACCTCATGGACTCTATGCAGAAATTAAATTGCATATTGTATGGACGCATCGTGTTTTGATGATCAGTTGCTTTTGACTACAAACCCACTGTGCTCAGTCAGGTCTTATTCAAAACAACCTTAAAGGAAAGAGGAGAAAGACTTCACGGGAACCAGGCCTTTATGGAGGTGACTGCCCCATTTTTCTCCTAGAGCACAGCTGGTGGACTCAAACCACAGATCTTTTGGCTAGTAACCTGATGCTTAGCCCATAGCATCACCGTGGCTCCTATTGTTAGGTGTCTCCATGGTCTTGGTTCTCACTCATAGCAAGCTCATATACAACCAAAGGACACAACATTCAGTTCTTACCATGTCCACATTGTTTAATTTGAACCCAGTGCTGCAAACATTATGTCAATCCACCTCATTCAATCTTCCTCATTTTCACTGACCAACTCTGCTAAGAAGCAGGAGGTTTCTGGTGCCCCTTCTCACACTATTCACCTCTCTTCCTCACTCTTCGGTGTTGTAGGTCATTTCCACTCATATTTTAATATGTTCATAATATTACCATGGACCAATGTGCAGCATATTGATTATTTTGTTTTTAAATTTGGCATGAAAGATATTATACTACATATATACTCCTGTAATTTGCTTTTCCCTGTCATTATGTTTTTGGGCTTTAACTCGGCTCTGGTTGTTAGATCTTATCACATTGGTTTTGATCCATAACGACCCTATGTGCAACAGAACAAAATGCTGTCCAGCCCTGTGCCTCCCTCCCAATTCTCCCTGTGCTTGATTTCATTGTGGTAGCCGCTGTGCCAGGCTACCTGAGGGAATTCCTAATTTTCACTGTCCCTCTACTTTATCAGGCATGATGCCTTTCTCCATGGTTTTGTCTCTCCTGACACGTCTTCAAAGTATGTGAGACAAAGTCTCATCATCCTTGCCTCTAAGAAGCACTCCTGCCAGACTTCTTCAAATGTGGGTTTACTTGCCTTTTTCTCAGTCCATTGTACTTTCAATATCTTTCACCAAAACTACAATTCAAATGCACCTGTACTTCTTCAGGGTTCCTTATTCAGTGTTAAACTTTCATATGCATATGAGGCAATTGAAAATATCTGATCTGTGTCAGGTGTAACTTAGTCTTTGTGCTAGTCCTGGTAGACAAGAGAAACCTATCTATAGACACTCATATATGTGTATAGAAAAGTGTCATCTACAAGAGCAATTGTACATTAAGAGGGCATCCCAACTCAGTCTAGCCTAAGACCATAAGTGTGATATTAGCACATATGTCCAGTACCAGTCTATAAACAACTTTTGAGACTCACAAATCACATGTGATAATGCTGAATACAGAAAGATCACAGGCAGTAGGTGAGAAGTCTTATGGATCCAGTGGCAGTAGAGGCATCTCAGCGCTGGCAAGGATTTCCATGTGGTTCCTTCAGCTCTGAAACTCTGATTGCCAGAGGGTAGCTTCATGTAGTATTACAGAGAGTGAGCGAAGAAAGAAAGTTTTCCCTGCCTCCAAGAAGGAATGCAAGAGTTTCCAGAATCCTCAGGAAAAAAACCACACCTACACAGAGGCCTCATTGTCTCTTACCTGATTGGCAGGCTAGACTCCAGCCCTTCACTCTTAATCCTTTTAAATTGACAAATGATTATATAGTTATCATATCTTCCACTATTGACTCACCAATTACTTCCACCCCCCCAGCAACTGTTGGACCAGTTGCTATCTCCATAAGGTTGTCTAACTTCCCTATCTTGTATAGATAAAAACTAGATAGAGATACTATATGTATGCTAGATACATAGATGTGAGATGATAGATAGATAGAAGATAGATTATAGATATACAGATAGATGATAGATAGATAGATAGATGATAGATTAGATAGATGATAGATAGATATAGATAGATCCATAAGACTAGCAGGGTTTCTGACATAGTGAAATGACTATATCTCTGTTACATAGAGATCCCACTTGCCTAGCAACTTATACACCCTTTTAATCTTCAGCATTCATGTCCAAAAGGTGAGTATCCTAAATGTTCTTTGCTGTCAGGGACAGAACAGTCTAGTGTCTCCCCCAAGTACCCAATTATGCAATTAGACATTCAGTCTGGGACCCCATTAAATGTCTAATATATGTACAGTCTATATTTAGCATCAGTCAGCTGGGCTAAGTTTAGATGATTCCAATTGTGTTGGCAACTTCTAAAAAATCATAGTCAGGAGCCAGTTGACAATATGCCTTCTTCTCACCACCAGGCCTGATTAAGCTGTTGATCTTGGCTATGTCAATATCATAAAGCTTCTTCACAATCTGTTTGATCTGATGTTTTTTGGCTTTGACATGTTGTTATCTTTGATCTTCATGGTAGACTCTGTGGTCAAAGGAAACTTGATGGATGGCATAATGGTCCAACCTATTGCTCCTGGGAGGTCACTTCTACCAAGGGTATTTGGGCTATCTTAGTCTCAGGGTCTTAGGCCACCAGAAGGTGAGTGATAAGTGGATCTTCTTTTTTGTGTGGATGTGGATGTCTTTTAGCTCTGCCTTCTTGGCTTCTAAAGACTTTGCTTTGGCTTCTATTTTGGGAGGGCCAGGAGCTTCCTTCTCCTTTGGAGTCTTCTTTGTAAAAAGGCAATTTGGCCCCCTTATGAGTAATTCCCAATCAGTACATATTGGGTCCCAAGTGCAGCCCCAAAGTCAAAAGTCTACAATCAGGATGCGTCAAGGACTTCATGGCTTCACTCCCATCTGATTCGTAGCACTTTCCTCTTGATTTGCTCGTGTGTGTGTGTGTGTGTGTGTGTGTGTGTGTGTGTGTGTGTAGGGGGAGGTTGTGGGGGAGTCAGACAGGCTGCTCTCCTCAAATATATCTTCACCGATATCCTCTGCAGCACTGTTACCTAGGGAGAGAATGTCACATCTTGAGCTGAAACCGGTCCCGCAGTCATCTCTGGGAATGAGCTGTTTGGAACAGGAACATTGCCAACAAGAATTGGCACTGGGATGATGTCTACTCTTGCTCTCCATTTCCTGTGGACATATAAATAGTATATACTACCCTTGGGTCAGTTAGTGCCTTGAAGTCTTCTTGCAGTCATCCCCCCCGACCATCCCCACCCCTCTGTGGGGTGGGGATGCCTTTCAGCAGAGGCATTATAAGCACCTGGTTTTGATGATGTATGAGTTATGGGATTTGGTCTGGCTCATGGCAGATTATCTGGTTCTCAGCCCTGTCCAGGAATTGCGGGTTGTCTGCCTTTTCCCTTGGGCTCATGTTGAACTTGGCCATTGGCCATCACCTAACTTCACTGTTTGGTTTTTATTTTCAAATATTTTCTCCCACATTGGAGTTAAACCTTCCATTCTTTTAATAGGACCTCTTTCAAGAAAGCAAAAGGGAATAGAGGAAAGAATTAGGAAATAAAGGGCATTTATAGAGGTCTAAATACATTTATAAAGGTATAAATATAACATATTTATATATAACAGTAGGAAAATGGATCTATGTACATATATTTATATGTTAAGTATTAAGGTGACAGATGGATATTGGGCCTCTACTCAAGCACTCCCTCAACACAAGAACGCGTTCTTCTACTAACCTGGCATTCTATGATGCTCACTATACTGACACAATCACTGAAGACAAAATAGATACATAAGCAAATGTAGTGAACAAACCTTATAGTATCCAGCTATCAAAAGATACAGGTCCTAAAGACTTGAAGATAAACAAGTGAGCATCTATAAGAAGCACAACAACCTGTATGATCATGAGTTCTCTATGGGATCAGATATCAGGCATCAAACACCCAGAGCAAAAAGAGCAATGTCAATGGGGTGGGGGGGGATGGCAACCCAAAGCCCCTGTGTAGACAATTGGATATCGCCTCACAGAAGGGTCATAAGGAAGAGATGAGCCAGCCTGGGTGCAGTGTAGCACTGATGAAACATACAACTCCCTTCTAGTTCTCTAATGCCCCCCTCACTATCATGACCTTACAAATTCAGCTAGTCTAGAGCATGTACATGGGTACAGATAAGAGCTGGACACACAGAAATTCTAATACAAATAAACTCATCAGGACCAATAGTGAGAGTAGTGATATCAGCAGGGTAAGGAGAAGACGGGGCAAGGAATAGGGAATCAATCACAATGATTGACATATAACCCACCTTCCAGGGAGACAAACAATAGAAATGTGGATTAAGGGAGACAACTTAACACACATGGAAAAAACCTACTTTACCAAGATTCATGAGGGAGGAAGAGGGGAAGGAGAAAATGAACTGATACCAGGGGCTCAGGTAGAAAGAAAAAGGTCTTGAAAATTATGATGTCAACATATGTACAAATGTGTTTGACACATGGATGTACATATGGATTGTGATAATAGCTGTAAGAGCCCCCAATAAATGATTTTTTTCAATGACATCTTTCTGGGTAGATGTTTCCAACTTTATTTTTAAAGTCTAATTTATCCATTGTACATATTGACACAGTCAGTGAATGAACACCAAGATTCATAACAAATGTTTAATACAATTGCAAAGAAAAAGACAACTATAAAAAAATTATATCAAATTGCCATTGAGTTGATTGTGGCTCATTGTGACTCTACACTACAGGGGAGAACTGAACCTGTGGGTTTCCCAGACTGTAATTCTTCATGAGAGTAGAAGCCTTGTCTTTGTCCCCAAGAGTGGTTTCTAAATGCTGACCTTGCATTTAAAAGCCCAACATGTAAGAGACAGTAGTACACCACTTTTGATGAAGAATAAAGAAACTCAACAAAGATACAGAAGATCTAAATAACTCACTATACCAACTTGACTCATAAGGATATATTATGGTCCACCCCACAACAACACAATATACAACTTTTTCACTGCACATGAAACATTCTCTAGAGTAGTCTATATGTTATATCACAAATAAAGAGATAAACAATTTTGAAACATTGAAATACTACAATGCATTTTCTCAGATTGATTATGGGGCAGTGGGGTGGATTGACAATGTCATATCAAATAAAGAAATAATCTGTACATTTTATAGAAAATATTATCAAAATAACAAGCAAAAAAAGTCCAATAAAAAAATGAGTGGGGAGCATGAATAGACATGTCACAAAAGAAAATTCAGTTGGCCACCAAAGACACAAAGATGTGCCTGCAATCATTAGCCATCAGAGAGATGCAAATCAAAAGAGCAATGCCATCTCGGTCCCACATGAATGGTAAGTAATATTCAAGCACAAAACAATGCTGGCAAGAGTTTGGAGACAATGGAACCTTCATACACTGTCAGTAGGACGTTAAGGTAATAAAATCTATTTGAAAAGATGCATTACACTTATATTTTTAAAAATGGAAATAGATGTACTATATAATCCAGATATCTCACTACTAGCATACAGCTTAGAGCAACGAGAGCCATGACATGAATAGATATGTGAACATCCACATTCATCACAGCATTATTCATAAAGAAGAAAGAAGTACCATCAAGGAAAAAATGTATAAACAAGCTATTGTATGTGCACACAATGGAATACTGGAAAATCTTTAAGAATAATGACAAATCCCTGAAACTTTATAACAGGGATAAAACCTAGGAACATTATGCTGACTGAAGTTAGTCAATCAAAAAGAATAATCATTGTGTTGTACAACTACACTAAAATTTCAAAAAGAGATTTACACATAGGAGTGGGGAGGAAAGAGAAGTAAATCACTGACTCCAGGATAGCCAGGTATTGAAATGGGGGAAAGGAGAAGCAATATACAATAATGGAACATCTGCACAAATTTAATAAAGATGAGAAAGACAGTAGGAGAAGCAAATGAGTTAAAAGCAACAAAGACAAATTTATCACTTACATAATCGTGTTAAAACAATAAAACCAATAGTCTCCAAATGTATTCAGAGACACTCAAACAATGGTGGGAAGGCTGCTGGAACTGCACTCATAAATATACTTAGTTTGACAAAAAAGTTTCAAATATGCATTTATGTGTGCTCTGAATATATTCATGAATAGAGAATATAGGGAGCAAAGTTATGAAAACATTCAGCCATCGTGATAGGTAGGTTTGTTGTGCCAACATGGCCAACGAAGATAGGTAGGTTCATTGTGACAATGTAGCCAATGAACACGTAAGATTAATTGACGAGCAGAGATATAAATGACTCAGTGAGTCAGCTGGTTGCCTTGCTTGTTCCGTGCCTCCATTTGTAAGTTACACTCTCTATGGGACACCTAATCTATAGACTGTGTCGCTGTAAGTTGAGGTTCTTCAAGTCCTGCTTTGCCACCCTACGGAATATACATCTCTTGAGCTGGAGGCTGTCAGACCCTGTCATCTGGCTGACTGTTGATGACTTACCTTATTGTTTGCTGCCTGTGGTTGGATAGACTGAATTGCTCTACAGAGGATTACCTGGTGGTCCTCAAGACTTGAAGGACTGCCAGTGTATTAGCTGCCTCACGAAAGTGAGTTGCACTGAGCCATTTGTATTGCTTTATAGTAATTAACAGTTTATTTCATACACACACACACACACACACTAATTAGTGTTCTGTTTTTTTTTTCTCTAGAGAACCCTAACACAGCCATAATCGAACAACTGGAGGGAGGGAGTCATTCAATCTGTGCCTGAAAGGAACACCTATGCCAACTGGCACAAAAACAAAGTCTATATAGAGAATACTCTACATCCTATTTTTAAGATTAGAATCTTAAATGCTGTGGAGTGACCATCAGATGAACAACCATTCATTTCTCTCCACCCGAGAAAAGAAGTGAACAAAATCAAAGATTCAAGGACACAATTAGTGTCAAGAACTAGAGGGAAAAAATGACTGCCATTAAGTCTATTTCAATTTACAACAACCCTTTACAGGGTTTCAGAGGCTGTAAATTAGATCTTTTATGAGAGCATATAGCCTTAACTTTTTTTCTGCTGCTATCTTTCTTCTTTTGATATCCCTACTTCATAAATGTAACATCTTTTTTTGTCCTACATATTTGGAACACTCATTTCTTTTCTCTTTACATTGTTGTTTTGGGTGATTTTTGTAGACTGATATTCAAGTGTAATGATAATGTCCAATATTTTGTCAAGTTCTCTGATGAATCCACCAAAGGAAGTTTTCCTCTGGTTAATATGGTTTGTAGGACTTCTCATATATTCTCTCTCTCTCTCTCTCTCTCTCTCTCTCTGCACATTCATCTTTATTTTCCAATAGGACCCTATGGGAAAGTCCAGTTTCTTTTCATTCCAAATTTACTTAAACCTATTGAAGCATACTCAAGGATGATAACTATTTGTAACTATTTGTAACTTTTATCTGTTAAGTTAAAAGTCTGTGTTTTACCTGAATCTGGGTTTGGTGTTTGCATTGCTTCATCAGTGCATGTGTATTTCTACCCTTCTAAGCATCCTGTGTAATTTATTTTTAATTGAAAGTCAGACATGATATATTGGGCCACTGATGTATTAGGAATTGAGCTAGACTTTGTGAGACAAATTTATGTTGATCTAGTTAATAGTTGGACTTTGTGTTTTATTACATGTTATTGACATTTGTGCCAATGACTTTCATTTTCTCGAGTGAGTGCCTTTTCTCCACTCCCATGATCTTGAGGGTAAGAACTTCTTAAATACAGTGTGCACCATATATCTCTCTAAATTAATCCACTGTTATTATTTTGAAGTATCTGGTATGGTGGTAAAGTGTTGAGCAGAGGAAACACTATAATCTTAAGATTGAATCTCGGTTTTCAGTGGATTTGAGATACTGCCCTGAGATCTTCGAACAGGTTTCTAAGATATTTTTTCTCTCCTCTTATGTAAGTCAGAAAGGCTGAAGAGTGTGGGATTCCCCAGATGAGATAATCCTCTAGTAAAATAGTTTCTTTGGAAGGCAGATCTGTGTAAAGGGAACATTTTGAACACCTGTCAAAATAACTACTTTGCCCTGTGTGTATTTCAAAATGGTTACTTTTCCTCTTCCTCTCTAAGGAGAAATTTTTTCCTCTTCCCCTCATTGTGAGAAGATGGTGGATTGGAAGTAAAAACAAGAACAGCAACAAAACAGAAGACTAGGTACAACTTGAGACTGGGGGCACATAACAATTTTAATCTCCAACTACTCCAAACTCAGTTTCCGGCAACTGGTCAAATTCCCACTTGCCTGTCTTTGCTTTGGTGGCACTATTGGGGAAGCATTGGACCACTGAAAGATTGTTGGTTCAAACCATTACCCAGTTCTCCAGAAAAGAAATAAGCAATTAGCTCAGGTTAAAAGAGTGATGATGGCAGTAAGTGTGCAAATGTAGCCTGCATACAATTGATGTTTGTATGGATCGTCATGGGAGTTGTATGAGCCCCCAATAAAATGATTCATTAAAAAAAAGGAGGGAAGGAGAAGAAGGAGCTTATACCAAGGGCTCAAGTGGAAAATATTTCAAAATGAATATGGTAATATGTGTACAAGTATGCTTGATACAAATGATGTATTGAATATTATAAGAGCTGTAAGAGCCCCCAATAAAATAATTGAAAAAATATATAGTATGAAAAACCATAAAAGATTTGCTACAAGTGGGACTTTTGGTGGTTTAGTAGGTTTTACAGGTCAGGCTGGTAATCACAAGGATAGCAGTTTTCAAAAACTACCAGACACATATTAGTCCCCAGGTATCACCCGGGCTACTCAGCACTCTAAGGAGGTTTTGTGCAGCAGATTTACCCAATGTAATAAGTCATTTCATCTTTTCCCCGATGCTTCCATAAGCACTAGCTGTGGATCTAAACAAGACAAAATCCTTGACAACTTCAACCTTTTCTCCATTTATCACTATGCTACCTACTGGTCCAGTTTGGAGGACTTTGGTCTTCACATTGAATTGTAATCCATACGGAAGACTGCAATTCACAGTCTTCATCAAGTTCCTGTAGTTCCCCTCACATTCAGCAAGCCAAGTTGAGTTTTCTGCCTATCCCAGAAGCCTTTCTAAAATGCAGAAGCCTTCCTACAATGCAGAAGCCTCAATCTTCTTCGTAAGAACCAACTTCTCTGACGATTTGCTCAGCACACAGTTGAATAAGTATGGTGACAGCCTACAACCCTGAAACCCACATCTCCTTATTTTAAACCATGTAGTATCCCCTTATTGTGTTCACACAACTGCCTCTGTTTGCAAATAGTTTTATCAATATGTAACTCATATATCATACAATTTAATAATTAAATCAAATTAAGAAGAGTTGTGTGATCATCACCACAATTAATTTTGGAGCAATTAATTTCTTCTTTTTTACACTCACTGTAGTTATCTCCCTACCTTCTCAGTCATGTCCCTCAAAAAAACCCCAAACCTAACTCAATGCCATCAAATGGACGGCAACTCATAGTGACCTTACAGGATGGAGTTGAACTTTTCTCTGTGAGTTTCTGAGACTGTAACTATTTATGGGACTAGAAAGGCAGTTTTTCTCTCCTAGGGAGCAGTGAGTGGTTTTGAACTGCCAACACTGCAATTAGAAGCCCAATGTGTAACCACTACAGCAGCAGGCCATACCCAAGGTAATTATTAATACAGTTCTTATCTCCACGGAGTTACCTACACTGGATCCCACATGCAATACTCCATTAGCTAGTTGAAACAATTCAATTGGCTTCCCATCAATTCATGGACTCTGTTCTTGGCTAATGCTTTTAGTGCAGCTTATACTTCCTTCAGGATCACTCATTCTTGCTCATATACTCTCATTGCCATTGAGTTAATGTTAACACATAGAGCCTACATTCAGCCCTGCAGCCTGGGGAGGTGTTCTGAGACCGTCACTTTTTTACAGGAGTAAAAAGCCATTTTTCCCTCAGATCTGTTGGTGGTTTTGAAATTGGAGCACGCAGATTGAAGCCTAACACATAACCACTTCACCAGGGTTCCATGACTAATATACTACCTGTTGGAATATCCAACATCTGTGTCCTTCAATCTTCTTTGGATGCTTACTTCATTGTGCAATATTTTGCCCACAGAATTTTTCAATATTTCAATCTGAGGCTTAGATTTTTATTTTTTGTTCCTTCAGTTTAAGAAGTGCAGATCTCATTCTTCATTTTTGGTTTTCTAAGTCTGGGGCTTTGCACATTTCATAATATTTGACTTTGTCATTTCAAGCTGCCCTTTGTTATTTTCTGTTTTTCTCTTTGATGTATCATTTTTCCCATGTGTCTCCACTACTCAATTTCAGAACATTTTCTTCTTTCTCAGCCTTATGTTAAATGTCCCAATTTCCCCCCAACTTTCTAAGCCATACCCTTCAAAAAACAAACCTAAATTCATGGTTGACTCACACTGATCATATAGATAGAAGTTGTCTCTGTGAGTCTCTGCAACTGTAACTTAAGTGCAAGTTTCAGAGACTCTTTGACATCTGCTTTGGTCTCTTTCTTTCCTGCCTTCTTGATGACTGTTTTGCTTTTTTTGTGGTATCACTGCCCTAGTTGTTTTTTTGCTTTTTTCATAAATGGTATCTCATGTTTTCTCACAGCTCATATTTGTTCTGTAATTAGTGTTCAATGTGTTACATCTGTTCTTGGAATGCAGGTGGTCTATACTTGAGATAGTTAGATGATTTTATTTCAACTTGAAGATGAATAAAAGTGCCAGGGTGGAATCAAACCTGTCATCAGGTCTTGATGATGCCTCCTTTGAGGTGTGGAATTCCCTTAAGCAGAAGGGATGGGATCTCCACTGGCCCCTTGCCTCCCACACCCCCACTCCTTCATCCTTCCAGTGACCCTGAAAGTTGCCAGTACCCTGCCATGTTTCCCCTAACTTTGGATTCCCATGCCTCTGCACCCACTGGTCTGTGACCTTGCTGCATTCAGCATGAATGCATGTGGCTACATGAATCTCAAGAGGGTTTTATGAATGACTATCAGACTGATGGACTTGAATTGGACTGAGCGCCTATGCTTTCTTGTTATATAATTATTCTTGATTTAAAGCTCATCATATACATATTTGAGTGTCATTACCAGAATACTCAAGTCTGTTTTTATTATTATTTTACTGAGGTCTCTTACAATTCTTATTACATGCCACATATCAATTGCATTAGGCATCTTCGTGTATATGTTGCCATCATTCTTTTTTTAGACAATTACTTTCTACTGAGCCTTTGGTATCAGCTCCTCTTTTTTCCCCTCCCCCCAACCTTGTGACCTCTTAATAGATTGAAAATTATTATTATTTTCATATCTTACCCCAACCACTGTTTCTCCTCCCCCATGGATTATGTTGTTCTTCCCCCTGAAGGGATATGTGTGGATGTGTATTGATCGTTATGATCGGTTTCCTTTTCTCCCCTTCTTCTCCCCTCACCCTTCTCCCTCCCCATCTATTCCGATTCCTGATCCTGGACTGGATTTATCATGAGCCCGTTTCTCTTTTCTACACCTCTGCATATACTCTGCTTCAGGGAACCAGGAGAATATTGTGTGTTTCATCTGTGCTTTATTGTTCCTTGGTTGACTCCTCCTTTCCCTGTGACCACTCTGTGAGGGATGTTCCATTGTCTACAGCTGGGCTTTGGGTATCTCCTCTGACATCCCTCCCCCATTCTCAACCATATGGTTTTGCTTGTTTGTTGAGGGTCTTATGATAGCTATGAACTGGTCCTTATGATGTCTCATGATTGCATAGGCTGGTGTGTTTCTTCCATGTGGCCTTGTTGTTTCTCTGCAGCATGACTGCTTGTTTAACTTCAAACCTTTAAGACCCAGATGCTGTATCTTTTAATAGCTGGACACCATCTGCCTTATTCACTACATGTGCTCATGCACTTCAGTGATTATACCAGGAGGGTGAGCATCTCAGATTGCCAATTTGTTAGAACAAAGTGTTCTTGTATTGAGGGATGGTATGAGCAGAGCCCAAAGTCCGTCTATGTACCACAATGCATTGTAATATATACCACAATGCATTGTCATATATACATAGGACGATACCTCTATTTTTCTGGATTAATGCACTTGCACATGGACACACCTATGCTTATCTCTGTATCCATGACTTTGTTTCCTAGATCATTCCTTTGTTTTCTTTTACCTTCCTTCTGTCCAACTACCATCTTACCCTACTTCTACCTCATAGTACTACCTCTCAGTTAGATTGCTTCTATACCAGCACCTCCAGGATCTCTATATCCATGTCACTATTGATTTTTATTGCCTAGTTGTCCCTCTATCTGTGGTGTTGTTTCCCCACCAACCTCTTTCCCCACCTCCTTCTCTTTCCATGTTTCCTCAGGACCATTGGTCCCATTGCTTTCTCCTGGAGCTTGCTTCCCATGCCTTTCTTATGTAAGTAAGCATACAAACAATGGCATAGACCAAACAAATAGAAAACAAATGACTGAAAAGAAAAGAAACTATATATAATCCCAGGTCTTTCCATTGATCAAGGTTATATTTTGGCTGTCATAGACTAGTTTTCATTTTCTTCAGCATCAAACTGAACTTAAATATAAACAATTGCTGATCTTTACCCCTTGTTATATTTTAGCTGCTAATATTAAGCTTCTCTAATATTGAAAATATAGTTCCACAGATATAGTTAAGATAATTTCTGTATAATCCATCTGGAGAAGTTCACATGTATATTTGTCTTTTGTGTTGTTGAATAAAGGATATTAGTGATGAAAAAGTAATTGGTCTTGTAAAATTCTATCAGGTGATCTCCAGTTATGTTTTTTTAATCAACTATTAACATCATATTTTCCAAAAACTGTTCCTTCTTTCTCACTTTGCATTACATCCCTGATTATTATCAATGCTTCCTAATTGAATGTTTGGTACATTTTTGACTAAAGATGTTGGTAGAATTCCTGAATTTTGGCATCATTAGATATAATAGTTGGGTCAAAGAACACTCAAAATATAACTGAGGAGGACATGATTTCTCAGAATCATGTTGACCATGGTTTCATAATTGGGTAAAACTTGTGGGTGTGAAGCCTTGAAGATCTTCATTTGCTGATGGGGCATGAATCAAGGTAAGGAGGTAAAGCAGCAAAAATCTGTAACTAACTGAGCCCTGGTGGCACAGTGGTTGTGTGTGGAACTGAGGCCTACAGGGTTGACGGTTCAAATCCAGCAGCAGCTCTCCAGGAGCAATGGTGGGCTTCCTACTCCTACCAGGGCAGTGATGAAAAAACATTGTAACTGATTGTACAATGTTACGATATATGTAACTTCAGAATGTTACGATGTAATTCAGAATTGGAAGAATGCTTATTACCCACCTGATATATGCCCTTGACTTGTTGAAAGTGAGGAGGACTTGAAGCACTTGCTAATGAAGGGCAAGGATTGCAGATTTCAGTGTGGATTAAATGCTTTGTAATGAAAACCAAAATCCTCAAACCAGACCAATAATCAATATGATGATAAATGGAGAAAAGTTTGACATTGTCAAGTGTTTGTCATGCTTGAATAAAGTGACCAGATGTCCCGCTTTTTAATAATTTAACAATGATGTTTTAAAATTAAAATAAACATATTACAATACTATTTTTGCATTCTATGAAAAATTTTGTTGCTCCTTATAGACCACATTTTTAATCAAGAACACTCCCCCTCCCCTGGCCAATGGTGTCCCGATTAAAATCTGGTCACTTTATGCTTGAATCCAGAGTCAATGTTCATGGCTACAGCAGTCAAAGGATCAAATATGAGTTGCACTATTTAAATGTGCTACAAAGACCACTTTCAAGTATAGAAAGGCAAAGCTTTCACTTGGAGGACTAAGGTCACTATGCGAACAAAGGGCTAAGGATTAAGGTGACTTTGAGGAGTTGAACCTGACCCTTTGCCTCCTATGCATGTGAAATTGGGCATTGAATGAAGAAGACCAAAGAAGAATTCTGAATTGCGGCTCTGCAGAAGGTAATGAAAATGCCACGGATTGCTTAAAGGAGAACACTATGTCTTTGGAGGAGTAGAACCAAACTCGTTAGAGACAAATATGGAAAGACTCGCCTGATATATTTGGATATATTGTCAGGAGAAACAAATCCCTCGAGGAGGATATCATGCTTGGTAAAGTGGAGGGGCAGTAAGGAAGAGGGAGGCGCTCACTGGGAAGGGGTGACACTGTGGTTGCAACAATGAGCTTAGGCAGGGGCCATGGTGTGGACAGTGCAAAGTCTTTCAGAGTTCCGTTCCATGATACATAGGGCCTCTCTGTGTCAGATCTGAATTGATGTCACTTGCCTGCAACAATAATGACTGCTATATTTATGTGGTCCCTTAAATTTTTGATGAATTCAAAATTTCCTAGATTCACAATTTGGGCATTATAAGGTCTGATTGCTAATGGTATTTCCAGATTTCCCCCCTCGTTTTATTTATGCTCTATCCACAAATGGAGGGTAGAGGTTTTATTTCACCCACACCACTATGGCCAACTCTACTTTTTAAAAAATTGTTTGAACTCTTCCTCAAACATATTTTGAATGCCTTTCTACTTGAGGGACTCATCTTCTAGCATGGTCTCAAACAGTGTTATATGTCTATTCATTTGGTTTTCAGTAAATGACAATGTTTTGATGCTACTCATTAGGTTTTCAGTGGTGTATACTTCTAAAGTAAACAATCTATTTGTTCTTTGTAGTCTGCTATTTTTCTGGTTTGCTGAAATGCTGACGTAGCTTTCAGCAGCACACAAACAACCACAGTACAATAACATGACAGACTCATGGAGCAAACCATTTTAGGAGCTAGCAACTGATTAAGAACCAGTGAATTAAAAAAAAATCAGTGCTTAACTGAAGGCATTGATAAATTGACAAGTTCCAGGAATTAAGTACTCACAGTTGAGATATTTCAATAAGTGGATGCCTCACAGTTGAGATATTTCAATAAGTGGATGTAATACTGAAATGTTTACAGGTCGATGCAAATAGATGGGAAAGACCTGGCCATCCAACTATAAGAGGTCCATATTAGTGTCCAACTTAAAGAAAAGTTATACAAGAGAACACAGAAATTACCAAGCAATAACACTAATATCAGAGGCACATAAAATATGACTGAAGTTAATTTTTAATGTGGCAGCAGTGGAATCTTAAAAGAAAACTGATTGTGTTTCAAACTAGATTCAAGAAGATATAAAACAAAGTATGTCATTGCTGATGTCTTATTTGTTCTTGGTTAAACACAGAGAATGCCAGAGAGATGTGTGCCTGTGTGTTACTAACAACAGCTTTCGATTATGTGGATTATGGATAATTTTGCAAACAATGAAATTATGGGACCCTTAAATGTGCTCAGATGGAAACTGCATGTAGACCAAGAGTACCCATTTGACCAAAATGGGGCGTGGGGACTATATATGTTCAAAATTAGGAAAAGTCATGCTTATTTGGTAATGCATACTAGACAAATAATCTGAGAAGTTTCACTACAGGAAGAAGAACTTGGGAAAAGATCATCAATAGACTGTCATATGCAAATGACACAATGTTACTTTCAGAATGCAAAGAGGCCTGGAAGCACTAATTGATGACAGTCAAGGACTAAAGACTTTAGTATGACTTATAACTCAATTTAAAACAGAAACTCTCACAACTGGAACAACAAACAAAATCATGATGAAGAAAATGATGTTGTCAAGGATTTCATTTTACTTGGATCCACAAACAATGCCTATGGAAGCATTAGTCAAGAAATCAAACAAAGATACACATTAGGAAAATCTGCTGCAAATGACTTTACATTAAGAGGATTAAGGGGCACCAGATGTTAATATTTAAGCATGACATCTCCCATAGCCTCATATGCCCATGAAATTCAAAAGTCAATAAAGATAATTTGCTGCATTTGAATGATGGTATTTGTAAAGAATATTGAATAGTCCATGTATTGCCAAAGGACAACAAAAAGCTAATCTTCGAAGAAGTACAGTCCGAAAGTACCTTAACAGAAAGTCTAGAGAGACTTTGTCTCTCTAGTTTTGGATGTGTTCTCAGGAGGGACTAATCCCTGGAAAAGGACATCATGATTCATAAAGTAGAAAGTTAATGAAAAAGAAGAAAGTCTTCAATAATCTGAATCGACAGTGACTGCAACTGTAGACTTAACTATAGCAATGACTGTGAGAATGCTTGGTGTTTCCTTCTCTTACCCATAGGTCACTGTGGGTGAAAATAATTTGACAGTCCCTGACAACAATGCAAACAAACATTAATTCCTCATATTTGTTCTGCTTTTATGAGGTAAAATCTTTAGCCTCACCTAAAGTAAGGTGGTGTTTTCACTTGGTCCGAGAAATAACACTTGGAAGAATTGGGCTCCATTCATTTGGGAGTTACATTATGAGTGAATTATTGAACCCAGAAAAGAAAATAGAGTCAGCAGGTGAAAGTGAGGGTATTGTATGGACTCTGGGGTTTGTGACTGGAATGTGCTTCATTGACAGAAAAAAAAGGGTGATGCGCAATTCAGGTATTAGATGGAGCAACACATTCTCTTTTTTTCAAGTAAGGGCAGACTGAAGAAAAAAATTACAGGAGCTTTAATAACTACATTGGAGATTGAAAAATACAGTATATATACGAGATGAAAAAATTAACTGAAGGTATAGAAAAATCAAACAATGTTTGCAAAAGTTTTGTGCAATTCTCTTATTAATTTCCTGATAGTTTGTCTAGTGCCTAGTTTGCTTATTGAGTTGCTTGTCTTCTGTAGCATCTCCTGACACTTTTTTATTTCCAATGTTTAGAAATATTGGAAGATATAGGCAGAAATAGATATCAAAAGCTAAATGAAAAAATATATAAATAGACATAGAAAAATATAGATAAATATACAAAGGGGGGGAACATCTCATTTTACCTTAATGAAAAATAGCAAAGCAGAATGTTAACTCTTAAAAGTATCTGTGTTAGGCTGGATTGGCTAGAGAAACAAATTTAGTGATGCTCATATATGAAAAAAAAATCTTTCTATTAAGAAGTAATTGTATATCAGGAAAACATCCCAGCCAGTCCTGGTCAAGTCCAACTGTCCAACATAATTCCATATGTCCCTCTTCAGAATCATAAAGCCACATGCAATGATGCAGAATGCAGAAATATCATCAGCCGGTGGGTCCAAAATTCTGTGAATTCAATAGCAATGGATATATCTCCTGGGCTCTGACAGCAAGCAGGGTCTGTGAGCAGGAAAGTGAATGCAGAAAGAAGGGAATTCCCAGAGTCCTTTTTTTTTAAATCACTTTATTGAGTGTTCATGCAACTCCTATCGTGATCAATATATGTCAATTGTATAGAGACCGCCTTTGCATATTTGTTGCCCTCATTCTCAAAACATCTTCCTTCTACCTAGGCCCCTGGTACCAGCTCCCCATATTTCTCCTCCCTCCCCATGTCCGCTCCCCCATGAAACATTAACAATTTACAATTTGTCATTATTGTGTCATCATACACTGTCCAATGTGTCCCTTCATCCACTTCACCATTGTCCGTACCCCAGAGAAGAGGTCATATGTAGATCTCTCCAATAGGTTCCACCTTTCTACTCCACCTTCTTTCCACCCTTCTGGCATCATCACTCTCAACCCTGGTCCTCAAAGGATCATCTGTCCTGAATTACCCCTGTTTCTGGCTCCAGTGTACATCCCCTGGTCTAGCTGGATTTGTAAGGTAGAATTGGGATCATGATAATGGGTAGGAAGGAAGCATTTAAGAACTAGAGGATAGTTGCATATTTCATTGTTGCTACACTGTACCTTGACTGACTCCTCTCCTCCCTGCGACCCCTCTATAAGGGGATGTTGTTTCACCTACTGATGGGCTTTGGATCCCCAACCTGTACTCCCTCTTATTTATAATTACATAATTTTCAGTTCTTTGATGCTTGATATCTGATCCCTTTGAAACCTCATCATCACACAGACTAATGTGCTTCTTCCACGCAGTATTTTTTGCTTCTCAGCTAGATGGTTGCTTGTTTATTTTCAAGCCTTTAAGACCCCAGATGCTACATCTTTTGATAGCTGGGTACCATCAGCTTTCTTCACCACTTTTGCTTATGTACCCATTTGTCTTCCGTGATCGTGTCGGGTAGGTGAGCATCATGGATTTAATAGCATATCAATTTAATAGAACCAAGTGTTCTTGTATTGAGGAAGTCCAATGCCCATCTGCTGTCTTAATACTAACATTATAAGTGTATGCATATAGGGCTATTTCCCAATCATCATATATAAATATATTCACATATGTACATGCCTGTATTTAGACCTCTATAAATGTCTTTAACCACCTGTTCTTTCCTCTGTTTCCTTTTACTTTCCTCCTGTTCCACGATCATGCTCAGCCTCCATTGGGATTTCAGTATTTTCTCTCTGTTGCATTACTCTTGCCCAATCTCTAATGGGCCTCTCACACCACCTTATCCCTGATTTTGAATCACTTGTTCCCTTATCCCCCAGAACCCTTCTAATGAGAAGGCCACACCCACAAGGAGTCACCATCAGGGCTTTGTCCTGATTGACAGTTAAGACTCCACCTGTAAACTTTTATATATCTTCAAGTGCACATGAAATTATGTAACAACCACAGTATCAGTACCTAAAATGATCACTAAATTCCCTCCTTTAAATACACCACATAATAAAGTCTGTTGGACCAAGTTGAGGATATATCAGACAGCACTTTGCCAAAACTTTCTAGAAAACAACTACAATAAATAGGTATGGTCTGAAAAAAGTGTCATCATCAATCTAAACCATGCTATTTGTTTCATATACAACAGACTAGTCGTTCTCAACCTTCCTAATGCAGCAACCCTTTACTACAGTTCCTCATGTTGTGGTGACTGCCAACCATAAAATTATTTTTCTTGCTACTTCATAACTGTAATTTTGCTACTACTATGAATAGTAATGTAAACATCTGAAAAGCAGGATGCATTTTCATTTTTCCCAATTGGACATAATTAAGGCATATTGATAAATCACAAAAACAATATGTAGTTATATATTGTGATGTATTTATTTCTAATTATAAATAAATTAAATTTTGTCTTGAAGCCTGGTATAACATGGATTACAGTCTTTATGCCAAGTATTCATATGTGGATGTATCTGTTTGTAGAGACCCGCCTGTAGACTTATAGAGGAGTGGTGTTTGGTTCCTAAGACCATGAAAATATGTATTTTCCAATGGCCTTAGGTGATCCCTGTGAAAGGGTCATTCGACCTCCAAAGGGGTCGCAACCCCAGGTTAAGAACTGCTGCAGTAGACAATTAGAACAGTCCAATTAGAAAGACGTGGCTATTTTTAATTTTCTTTTTATAGATATCCAAGATTAAAGGTTCTTTATTAGGCTAGCAGATGACATTGGTCAAAGACAAAAATAGTTGAGGGGGAAATATGTCAATATTGTTTCAGGAAATGAAATCTTATATGGGGGGGTTAGATCCGTGATACATTAGAAATTGGGAAAACCTTCACATAAATTAGTATACTATGTTACATAGATAAGTTCTTATTTTTGCTCTCACAAAGACAATGGAGGCCCATTAGCTTTATTACCTAATATATTTTCCATTTCCTTCCAAGTCAAGCTCAGTTGCAATAAGATGAAAGTATAGCTATTTGTTTGGTGCGTCAAGGAAAGTAAAAGTTCACTTTCATCTAAAGGCCACTCCAACTATAAGGCTCAATTTGAATAATGCAGATCATTTTCTAAATGGGAAAAGTTCTTTAATTTTATTTGACCGCCATTAGGTGGTGCTAGATATGCCTCCATTGATAAAATATTTATGGTTAACCAGCCCTACCAATACAATAGAAAAAAAATCATTGGCCTTCCTTGACAGAATAATAATTGAAAACCAGTCAGAAAATACTTTAAAATGGTCTAGAATGAATCCCCAAATGTCTAATTCTTAATTAGGATATGAGTATTTCAATAAGCTTACTTATTTAATGTATACTATTTTTTTAAAATTTTTATTAATTTTTTTAGCAGTTACTGATCACTAAAGAGCTTTGGGAACTTTAGATCTACATGCTAACGCTTTCTTTAAAAGTATAGTTGAGGTTAAAATTTTTTGAAGTTCAAAAGAAAGAACATGGAATATAAACTAGCTTTTATTAGAATTGGATTATGGAACTTTAGTATGGGCAGTCTTAGAAGACTGCAATTAACCCTAATTTTTACAAAACAAAGGGTCTTCCCTTTAACCTTTAAAAATAATGCTGTTTTGCTTACCAGGGACAATAAAAATCTGCTACTGTCTAAATTAGCCAGCAATAGCAGGACCTACAATTCTTTTATTTTTTGGAGTTGGATGTTTTGGGGTCAGCCTCTGACTTGTGGTTCCCCCCTTCAAAGAGGAAGGAAATGTTGTGTAGTTCTGCAGCGTTCCTGTGATCAGTGGGGATTTGATCATTGAAATCCTTAGGCTGTGCACTGGCTGGGTTGGCTTGAAGACAGATCAGCAAGCCTTTGTCCTTCGACTCTGGAATCTTCACAGAAACATGCTCAGCATTACAGCAATACTCAAGACTCCAATGACAGACCAGTGGGGATGATGCTTTCAGGTGCATTGGCTCACAAGACAGTCTTTGGCACGAAAAACAAGAAGTCAGTCACTGACCACTACAGTCCTCTAATCATTCTTAACAATCTCCAACCAAAGCTAGCATCTATTAGACACTGGTTGTTTATTTCTTCTTTTGAAAAAACAACAAAAAAACTATGTCAGGACTTTCATTGCCTAAGCAGAGTCGATCTCCCAGTTCTCACCCATAAATGATATTGGATGAGGAGACCTCTAAAATCATAAGGAAAAATAAATTTCTGAATTAAAGGGGTAATATTTTCCTCTGACTTCTCATTCCTGATTCCATTTCAAAAGAGTTCAAAAGTTGCTTCACTTTCTATAGGTTATGTATAATTTTATAGCCCTCATCAGGCAAACTATCATCAACATTTGGAAATCAGGGCTGGCATTTAAGGGAACACTATGTAGTAGTGTTTCTGTTAGGTGCCAGCCAGCTGGTCCCAACTCATAACAACCCTGTGTGTACCACAAGAGAACACTGCACATCCTGTGCCAGCCCAGGGCTGCAGTCACTGGGTCAGCCTGTTCCTAGGAGTCTTCCTTTATTCCATTGTCTGTCTGCTGTACCGAGGATGATTCCCTTTCCTAAAGATTGATCTCTCCGATAACACGCCATCTGAGACAAGTCTCACCAGACATGCATCAAAGGAGCATTCTAATAGTACCTTCTCTAAAACACGGTGCTTGTTCTCCTGGCAGTTCTTCCCCAGCATCTGTTTCAAATGCAGTGGTTCTTCTGAAGGTCTTCTTTAGGCCACGTCCAGCTTTCCCATGCATGTGAAGATTTGGGGTCAAGCACACTGTGGTCTTTAAGACTTTAAATAGGTCTGTGCCAAACATGGGTCCAAAGTAATAAATATCACATTGGATTTCTTGACTATCACATCTATGAGCATCGAACCACATCCAATCTACAATCAATGGAATGTGGATTTAACGGCCTACTTTCTCTTAGATTAAAATTGAAATCTTATTCTAGCTTCAGTTTGCATTTCTAGATAGATCATGAATTTAAAGTTTTCATTATAATCCCTCTTTTGGTACTACCAGTCTCTTTACCCTTTTTTAAAAAGTTGGGTTGTTCATTTTTATTATTAATGTGCATATGGATTCATTATGTGTTAAGGGATTGATTATTTTATTGACACATTGTACTAATCACTATTTAAAGTTAGGTTGTCTTTTTAATATCATTTCTAAAATTATGCTATATATTTTGTTTTTAGATCTAATTTTTTTCTATAAATCTGTCCCCTTTAACTTTTACACTTAATTTTCTCCAACTCATAATGTGCTATTCACTTATTTTTATATTTATTTTCTCTATTTTATAGTGAAGACTACCCTTCATGTGAAATTTATTTGGCATACAATGTAAGATGATAATATCTCCATTTTGGGGCTGAGCCCCAGTGGCGTAGTGGTTGTGCACGGGACTGCGGCCCACTGGGATGGAGGTTCAATTCCAGCCGCGGCTCCATAGGAGCAAAGGCTGGGCCTCCTACTCCCACCACCAGAGGTCAGTGATACCCAAAAACAAACAAACAAAAAATAATATATCCATTTTTCTGTAGTTCTTTAAGCACTTAATTATTAATATATCCTTACCCCATAAACTTTGCTTTATATAATTCTGTATTTGCAGCATCATAAACAATAGCTGCTATCTAGTAAAGCTGAATATATGTTTAATAATGGAATCCTACCTTTACCGTATGAAAATGTTCTATAATGTCAAGTTCTGTACTTTCTATTTTTGTTTCACAAATATCTTATTATACTAGTAGCTGAATACCATATTATTATTGTGGTGCAGTATTTCCATGTCTGATAATTTATTCCTCATCTCTATGTCTTTCATTTCTTCTACAAAACTACTACTTAACTCATTCATTTTGAAAATATAAGCATTAAAATAATTTTGTGTTTAACTTCAGTATAAATTCTGAAGAGGTCTTTTTAACTTTATACCAGGATATGATTTGCTGTGAGTCAATATTGATTCAATGGCACTGAATTTAATGTTGGTATGTATATATATATATATATATATATATATACACATATAATTTCAATTTATTTCTATAAGACCTGTAAAACTTAGAGCTTGTGTAAGGCAGAAATCTACCAGAGATGGAAACCACAAATATTTTCCACTAAAAGGAGAGTTTAAAAAGACCTAAGACTTCAGCAAGTTAAAGGCAGAACACTTGCAAGACCTGAAAATGTAAAACAGTCTGATTGATTTCTAGTCCTCTCAGGCCTGTTTCACCATATAGACCCATACAAACCATTGTTCCTAAGTCTATTCAAACTTACAGAGACCGCAAGGACAGAGTGGAGCTGCTCCAAACAGCTTCCAATGTTGAAATGCTTGTATAAAGACAGACACTGCACCTCTTTCTCCTAAGGCGGGGCTCATTCTGATTTTTACAAATTGCTGACTTTTGGTTAACAGTTTACCCGAGGTACCAGGACTCCATATATATTCGTTTTTGAGTGAGTTTCAAAAATTTGATAGAAAATTTTGTACATATGTTAATTCAATTTCTCTATGAACTTTTTGAAGCTTGCATATATGTGGTTATATATTGTGTGTATGTGTATATCTACATATGCACATATGTGTGTACATATATATTTATATTTTAATTCATGATTACTTGATTACTATGGTGGAATGAAATTTCTTAATATGGCTCTTCTACCCATGTCTCTATAATTCCAACCAAATGGAGCTATGCATTTAGGGTGCAACACTGATAGAAGGAAATTGTTCGCGACAGTTTCCACTCCCTGGGCCCTAAGGATGTGGCATTGTTCACGTCTAAGGATGTGCTAAGTCCATTGGACAAAGAGTCTGTTGGAGATCTCAGTATGATGTGGCAGAGATGGAGACCAGAAGCACCAGAGATTGTAACAGGGAGGTCATTGGACAGAAAAGAGGGGCAGTGTGAAGAATATGAGGTGGGAGACCAAGCTGTGAGCCAACTTCTTGGCCAAAAGAGGCAAAAGCAAAGGAATCATGTGACTTAGAGGCTGAAGATTAAGCGACTTAGCTGCAAGCTTAAGAGAGTGGCGTTCCAGCTCAACGACCGCATCTTTACTGTTTACTAATTCTGTCTGTTTGTAACCTGTTAATTCTCTTAATATATCCATCTAATTGTGAGGACTGTCTGAGTTCTGTATGGCCATTGCAATGCCTGTTCTAATCCAATAGAGCACCAAGGGAGGAACAGTTGAGGATATAATAGGATAAAGAAGAATAGAGTGTCCCTGGCCAATGAAAATAGGGAATTTAGGACAGGTCAAATATGCTATTTACTGCAATCACCTTTATGGGCAATGGCAAGTTGGGAGAATATATATGCATATTTTTCAGATTACTCTCGAAAGTTGGTCTTGCAAATTAATATCATATAATTTTAAATTCAGAAATCAAGATTTCTGAAAAAACATAAATCAGTTAGTGGTAGACCCTGAGATCAAGGCCTTTAGTCATCTTTTGCTCTGTAAATCTTCACCCAATACCTGATAAAAGGGTAAGAAAAGACCTAAATATGTTGTGAAAGCACTACTATTCATATCCAATGTTTTTTGACCAACATCCATAGTGATATATTTTCCTTCCTTTTAAAAATATGATACCAATACTTTCAATTGCAATTAATTTAACAGCTTCATTTTATAATATATTACATGATATTGATATGTAATATTGTATAAATATACTTTACCTTGAGTTCAGTATAGAAAATAATTGTGTTGGATCAAAGGAAAAATGGGCTGAAATATGACATCATTAACATTTAAACCACAATTGAATTTTGAATCATAATCTTTTTAAAGTATTTGCTTATTTGATGAGGCAGTATATACTACGAGGCTTCCACATCAAATCCTTCTCAACTAGCAATCTCAAGAGACCTGAAGCAATTAAAATATACTGCTTTGGAATCAACTACATTTGTAGAAATGAAATGACTGTTGAACTATCGAAAAGTACAAGACTCAAAATGAACTGAAAATAGTCTGGGCTTTTCAGTGGATGAAAAAGAATAAGGAAATCCAAGAAGAATATCTGGATAACTTCCAGCATGATGATAAAAAAGAAAAATCCCAAGGGAGTTGGTCTCCCTACAGATTAACAGTTGATTGCAAATCTACAACTGAGTGTCTATAATAATGATACCATATTATCAGCCATGTGGAGAATAAGGATGATTTGAAGGTCCATAGAAGCAAACAGTGCAACCATGAAATGATCCAGACTAGGACCATTTCACCTACACTCCAGCCCACATTATCTTGCTTGTCAGAATGAAAACAGAGAATTCTGTTGGTTATCCAGTATTTGGTAATCTTCTGCTGGCTGAGAAACCCTAGTTTGATAAAGATCAAGGTTTAAAAAACTTTCTCCTAACCAAGATGGAGCTTTGGTATCTCTTCAGAGCTAGGAAGGACCTCCTCTTTCTGTGTCAAGAAATAGCTAAGTTCTAAATGTAGTCACACTACAATATTTATCTCCAAATATGTGTTTTAAAAATAGAAGTCTTCTAATGTCCATTGAAAGAAGGAAATGACGTATCCCATTTCCATTTTTGCCTTCCAGATCATTTACTGACACAAAATAAATTCTTATATGTGACTGAGTACATTTTTCATGTAACTTAGATTCATTTTCTTTAGTTCACACAATTATGGGAATTGAGAACATAGGGTTGTGTGATAACAGTGCATATATTTGAATATTGTTTTCAGTTCATTCCTAATATTTTATTATCATGGTATTGAAATATTGGATATATTTAAGGCAGGAATTTTAATTCAGTTAAAAAAAAGTCAAAGTTGTTTTTAAATTTTGAGATATGCTTACCTTAGTGTAGAAAACAACTATCACATAAATGTTTAACATTTTTGTAAGTAACTTGTATCATCTCTCAATTAAATCTCTGATACTGTAGCAATAAGTTTCGAAAGAAGAGTCAGGAAGAAATTTAGGATGTAAATGATAATTTACACAGTACTGGTAGTGCTACAGTTGGACATTTGACTGCAAACAAAAGGTCACGCATCAAGTAATGGCATGAGATAAAAGATGTGGCAATATTCTTCTATAAAGAATAGTCCTGTTGTTTTTAGACCACTATATAGCAGAGTCAAACTAATAGCACTCACAGGTAGAACAGAAACACACAGTGCCCACTACTGCATCCTACTCACACTCTTTCCTGTGTGTGAGCCCAGGATTCCTGCCCTGGTGTCAATCTACCATATGGAGATGCTTCCTCTTTCTCTCACCCTGTATTTGCCAAGCACATTGTCCTTCTTCAGCCACGGGCCCCATTTACTGACATGTCCCAAGTATGAGAGACAACTTTGCAATCCTTACTTCCAAGGGGCATTCTGACTGTACTTCTGAGACAATTTTTTTCTGCCAGTGCAGACTATATTTGATATTATTTTCCATAATTATATATGCAATGTATCAATTCTTTTTATAAATTGGGTGAGAGTTTAGATTTTAGATAATCAACTTTGCATTCAACAGCTTAATTACTAATCAACTCCTCTCCAATAGTTTACCCTTCACTGGCTACTTGATTTGCTCCTCCTTCTATGTGACGACTGTCTTCCATTTGACACCAGCAAATGCCCATCAACAGTCTAAACCAGGGGTAGGCAAACTTTAGAGATGGAAGAGCCAATCTGTCTCTCAAAACAACTTAAAAATCTTTCAAGGGTCAAAGATGTAGTTTACAAACAAATGAAATCGCAAATCCGAATAATATTCTTTTAAACGTTTCAATTTTCCTTCAGAGCCACATGCATTCACTGAAGGGGTCGAGTAGAAGTCAAGAGGTGGTTTTCCCCTTCCAGGTCTAACCCATTACTTTGTCTTTCTTTCCTTGTGCTTTCTCAGTTGGTACTCTCCAAAGTCTGTGCTCTTTGATGTGACAGTGTTTATCTTGTTTATTTTGATTTATTTTCTCTTTAAAACAGTGGTCTCATATAATATATGACCTTTTGTGATTGGCTATTTTTACTCAGCATAATGTTTTCCATGTCCATTCATGTCGTAAAGTATTTTGTGATTTCCTTGTTGCTTTTGTTTTGAGGATGTTAGCATTTCAGGTGGAGCCCTGGTGACAAGGTCGCTATGCATTGGGCAGCTAACCAGAAGATCTGTGGTTTGAAACCAAAAACAATTCCATAGGAGAGAGTTAGAAAGATGAAGCTCTCTACTTCTGTAAAGAACTACTGTGCTATTCTGGTGGACTAGAGGAACAAATCCATAGACACGCATATGCATATAAGGAAGTGGTTTATATACAAGAGGAATGGAACACTGAGAAAGCATCCCAACCCAGTCTAGTTCCAAGTCATATGTCTGATATGAACCCATATGTCTGATACCAGTCTATAAAGTCTCATTCCGACTCACAAAGTCACAGTCCAGTGGGTGCAGAGTCCCAGCTCTGGCAGGAGTCCCCTCATGGCTCCTCATTTCCAGGGCTCAGGGTCCATCAGCAGTATCCATGGTGATAGAAACATCTCAGCGCTGGCAAGGTCTCTCTGTGGCTTTTCTGGCTTCAGAGGTCTGGTTCCATCAGGGTAAGGCTGGGTGGCTTCTCCTCCAGCTCTTCTGGTTCCTCGAATGCTGTCATCTTCTCTTGTCAGTGGAGTGACACCCATCAACTGGGAGATGGTCTCTCATCTTCACGAGGGAAAAATTGCGAGACTTCCCAGAATTCTCAGAGAAAGCCATGCCCACAGAGGTCTCATTGACTGTCTCCAGATTGACAGGCTAGACTCCACCGCAAGACTTCCAATCATGAAATTGACATCAAGCACATGGCCACCACAATTACCATCTCAGGAACTCACAGGGGACCATTCTAAACTGTCCTAAAGTCAGCAACAGTGTGATGGCAATGAGAGTATTACGTGTGTGTAGTGCCAATGTTTCATTATCAATTCTTCTACCAAGGAGTATTTAGGCTGTTCCATCTTTTTGCTGCTGTTGCTAATGCTGCTATGAATATGCGTGTCCTTGTCTGCTTGTATTATGGCTTATACACTTGTTTGAGGTAGTTATACACACACACACACACACACACACCCCTAGGGGGGTATCCCCAACTTTTTTAAGTTATATATTCAAATTTGTTTTACAAAATAATCTTATTGCTTTCAAAGTACTCTCCATGACACTTAATATATTTGTCAAAGCATCAATTCCATTCTTGGAAATATTTTTCAAACTCATCTGTTTGGATTTCTCACAGCATCTCCCTCATTTTATTTTCTTCACCTCTCCTTCGTCATCAGATCACAGTCCTCTCATGTCTCTCTCATTTGATGAAACAAAAAGACGTCCCATGGAGTGATATGAAGTGAGTGAAGTGTGGGGATCAAGAGAGACATGCTGTTTTCTGTCTAAAACTGGCACACTGTGATGGCTGAGTGAGCAGGTGCATTGCCATGGTGGCAAAAACAGTCCCCCATCTGCCACGAATCAGGCCTTTTCGTCACACAATTTTATGCTATCTTTTCTGAGTCTCTAAATAGAAAACTTGATTAACAGTTTCACTTGGGGGGATGAACTCCAAATGCACTACAAGTTGACACTCTCCTTTATTCGGGAACTTAACAGACATCCAGAATGAGAGCTGGCATCAATTGACATTGCATCCTTTTTGAAATGAGAAACCACTTGAACACTTGAGTTTTCCCATAGTGCTGTCCTTGTAAGCTGTGCTCAACATCACAACAATTTCTATGACATTTCTCCTGAGAAGGAAACAAAATTCATCAGAAGCATGCTACCCTTTTGAAGTTCCACCACAAAAGCACAAGGTTTGAGTGAGACAGCTTTTATGAAAAAATTAAGTGTGGCCAGAGAGAACCTTCCCAGGCAACGCCACTGAGTGCACTAACTCAGAGTGAGTTGCTTGATGATACCTAATGGGGGAAAAGCTCTGCTCCACCCAGTGCAATTCAGATTTTTTGTGGGTACTCCTCATATTGCTTTCCACCATGACTGGATAGATCAAAAATCTCACCAGCAGCATATGAATGTTTTAGTCTTTGCTTTTAATTGTCAAACTTCCACAAACATCTGAGGATACAAAAAAATACCTCAGCTCTGGTGCAGTTTAGTCATCAGGCAGATATCTTTGCTTTTTAATGCTTTAAAAGCTCTTTTCCAGCTGAAATATCTCATTTGATTGAAGGCTTTGCATTCCGATATAGTTGTTCTATACCACCTTATAGCATGACCAGGAGTTGCAATATACTGGAAGCCACAAAATACAAAATAACTATATAGTGATGAAGGAGCACTTGATGGGATTCATTTCCTTAGTCATAGTAAGTACATCATGGAATACCAGAGCAACACTTCTTTCCTCTATTCCTTCCTTACCACGTTTTTCCTTCCTCTCTTTTCTATTTTTCTTCCTTCTTTGTTATTATGTTTTTGTCCCTCTTTCTCTCTCAACTGTCCTATGTTATTTGTTTCAACATGTTTTTGGTAAGAGAGCCATAGTAGCAGGATGGTTATGTGTTGGTTTGCTAGCTGAAAGGTCAGCCGTTGAAAACCTCCACACACTCCACAGGAGGAAGAGAAAATTTTCTTCTCCCATAAAGAATTCCAGGTGCAGTAGAACCCTGACCTCTACAGTCACTATGAGTCTGAATAAACTCAATAGCTATTCGATAGAGATATTTTTGGTTAAAGAAAAAGAAAACATGTGATGTTTCTTCTGGTGATTTAAAACTTTACTTCTAAAGTTAAACTACACAAATTCAGGTACCAGCTTCAACATGTAATCCATGTGTTTTTGGTTATATCTCTTAACCATTATATTCTTTTTTTTGAAACCATTTTATTGGTAGTTAATACAGATATCATATCATTCCATCGTACGATAAGCAGTATTGTATAATTGCTAACACAATCTGTTTCAAAACATTCTTTTCCAGTCTGAACTCAGTACATCACCTCTCTTTACTCACCAGAACCACTACCACTGTACACTGTAGACACCCCCACACCCAGAAACCGTATTCTAGTTGTTTGTCCCTAGAGGTTCAACAGACCTGGATTTCACCATTACATTCTTAATGTTCTCATTTATAAACCAGGTAAGATGAAAATTCCTTCCACTACACAATTTTTGGAAGAATAAAATGAGTTAATATATAGAATGTATTTCAAATCATCTGTCCCTAAATAGATGCCAAATCAAAACTAAGCCCATTGCTAATCAGTGGATTCTGATGCGCAGGACCCTTTAGAGCAGAGTATAGTTGCCTTTGACAGTGTCCAACTGCACTCTTCATGACCCACCTGGCTACATCGTCCTCCTGCTGAGTGACTGGCTGATTGACAGTACCAAGTGTTTGCTTGGTAGCCACACACTGTTTATGAGAAAGCAAGTCGAAAAGAATTGACACTAGATTTTCAGTCCATCCATGCCCAGCGCTATGCCAAATGAAACGTGTTTAAACATCCCTGAGATCAGTGGATTGTAGTAGACAAGTTTTCTAGAACATACATTTGCTTTATTCTCCTTAGCTAACTGAAGGCTACATGGAAGCTTTACTTTTACCTATTACAAAATATCAAACTTGGTTTTATCTTTGTTTCTGTTATTTTTTTTTAAATAAGGGTCAAATGGACACATTGTGATAATATTTAGTTGTTTTAACTTGTTTCAATTTAGTTGTTTAATTTGATAGCCAACCATAATATTATACGGCTTATTTATAAAGATCATATTTACAAAGCGTTATATTCTCTAAATGTGTTACTTTCAATTTCTGCTGCATAGGGAGTGAGAGAGACTCATTCTCCATGACAGTGATCCCCTTCAATGTGATCAATGAGATACAATGCTCTTACTCAGATCACAGCCTTGAGTCAATGTAAAGAAGATATCCCAGGATATACGCTGCCTCACCTTTTTTCATTGAATAGATAAAAAGGACAAAGAAGAGAGCAAAAAGGAATGACCGCCAACCACCAAGAAATGAGATCAGAGACAAAAACATGCCCTTTACTTGGGTTCTTGTGCTAAGAACCTGCTAGACTTGGGAAAAGATGGTGCCAAGAGGTATAGAGATCTCCAGTGAACACTGGTCTGAGATGTTAAAAGAAAGGAAGGACATTCCTTCACTGCCAGCAGAGAAAGACAGCCTTCCTCTAGATCTGGAGCCCTGGGTTGGGAATTACAAGCTCCCACACAGCAAAAGAATATAGTAATGCCAGCTAGCATCATCCCCTGGTGATATTTCTAACATACCTCGTGGTGCAGTGAGTTATGTGTTGCTAGACTGCTAGCCAGAAGGCCGGCAGTTCAAAACGACCAGCCTTTCACCAGAGAAAGATGAGGCTGTCTGCTCCACTAAAGATTTAAGCCTCAGAAATGGAAATGCTGCTCTATTCCGTCCTAGAGGATCACTTTGTGTCAGATCTGACTCAATAGCAATGAGCTTGGGGAGTTTGCATTAGCTCTGGATGACCAAGTCCCCTCCCAAATCATGACTTATCATTCCCTTATTCCACATGGAATAGCTAATAATAATGTTTAATGGATCATGTGTTAAGATACATGTTAGATTATAGTATTTGTAAATCTATGCAGGATACAGAGATAATGTTAAGAAGGCATAATATGTAAGATGTAAGACCACTAATATTTTGTAAAAGCTGCCAAAAGTTTAACTAGGTCAAACTAAAAGGCTTAATGAACTTACTTTTACTAATGATAAATTTATGAATAAATTAACTAACAAATAGTAGGAAATATAATATTTCATGCTCTGGGTTCTAGAACTAAATGGTAAAGAAAATCATCTTGATTTAAAATTTGCTGTGTTGTTTTTCTTTTCGGACAACTAATTTGATACCTGTTTTTATTTTATTTTTTTATTTTTTTGCCACCCTATTATACTCACCACTGGTAAAACAAACAGGACATTTTAGCTTTAATCTTCTTACTACATAACCCAAATAACTTCAGTCATGTTTGCATTAATGCTGCATTAATCATGTTGTTGCGTATTAATGAGTTTTCAGGCTATGCTAATTACTGTCATAGATTCTGCAGCAGCCCATTAAATATACAAATTACAGAATTAAAGAGCCAGAGCTCTTCATGATTAATCTCTAAATGGAGAAAAACTAATGATGTCTGTACAAAGTTTCTCTCTACTTTTGGCTGAGTGAGTCCAATGAACAATCAATTAGATGATTTGAGGAATAAGAATATCATATATGCTACAATTTTGTGAAGGTGCTTCAATGTAGCAATGAACTTTGCTTTATACTTTGTAACAATTCTGCAGCCTTGACTTATCTATTCCTCTAAATGTTGCTTCTGAGATTGTTCCATGTGGAACATAATTTGAAATGACCCAAGTTCTAACAGAATCTCCTCCAATGAGGATCAGAAGTACCAAAGAACCTCATAAAAATTCATTTTTATCTGAAGAATTTATCACAAAAAGAACCCCAAGCACAAAAATCAGAATGAAAAGATAGGGTTAAACCAAGAACAAAACTGTTATATTTGGCTAACCTACATGATTTCAGCATCATATCTTGGGGCAGTGTGGTGCAGTGTAGCATATCAACTCTGAAATGGAAGGAAGATTGGGAACCGAACACTTTTATCATGGGTAGACAGGTAGCAGAACGACCAAGCTACAAGCTCCAGGAGAAGCGCTCGCTAATATGGTTGCAATGACCTGGCACTCAAAATATTACAGAGGTATGATGAAGGGCCTGGCTGAAGAAAGGAAGGTGAGGAGGAGGGCAGAAACCAAGAGGTTGTGTCAGACAGTGAAGCCCAGCACTGATCATATTGGCACAAGTGAAATGTGGAAAGCCAAGCAGGGAAACAGAATATGGCACAAGAAAACAGGCAAGTGAAATCAAGAGTCCAAGGAGAATACAAAGGTAACCTTAGTCTGGGGTTACAAGTTTGTAAAAATGAATCAGGTTCAGGAAGCATATAGTTTCATCACCCTCAAAATAGGTGTAGCGTGTATGGGTCCTGGGAAGGTGTTTAGCCCTTATTCAAAATTGTGACACAAAGTCACGGCCAGATTCTGCAGAAGGATTGATCATCTGAGAGCCATAAAGCCTGAGTCTGAATCCCTCGAGTCAAGTAGCAATGGCCCCATGGAACAGGATCTGGTGAATGTAAAAAAGAAAACAAAGCAAAAAACAAACAAACAAACAAACCCTAAACACTGCCTTCAAGTTGGGCCCAAATCATGGTGATTATTTATCAGATTTATGAGTCTGCATACTGGAGCAGACAGGCCCAATCTTTTTCCCATGGGACACTGCCAACCCTCATAGTTAGTAATCCAATGCCTAACCCATAGGCCCATCAGGTATGCCTCTAAACCTGGGAGGAGGAGGGTTGTAGAGTATAAATCATAGAATATGGCAATCTTTTACTTTGCACCTAAAGTATAGAAAATCACTTTTTCTGAAGGTGAAAGATAATCATGTAGTAACCTCTAACAATGCTGGGTGTGAAAAACGTCTCAAGGTTGAGATGGACTTGGTAGAACGAAGTTCCTGAATACTGAGCAGAAACCGATGCAAAGAAAGTTACTCTCCCAGACTTTTGCCAGGAGGTATGCCCCAATCTGAAGACATCATAAAGAGCATCTTCTTCCCTTCTCACGCTTTACCGATTCCAATTTTATACACGTGGAAAAATGAGATTCAGTGAGATTATCTAGTGTTAGAAAGGATATACTTACCCCACAAGAATTAACTTTAAAAAATAAACTTTCCTTCCCTCGCTGAGAGGAATTCAACAATCTGGCTGAAGCAAATAGAATATAATCTTAATAGTAATCACTATCAAGAGTGAGATATTAGCTACATATATAATATCAATTGCCCTTGAATTAAGCCTGACTCAAGGGCAGTTGCATTTGTGCTGGTCAGCAGGGTTTCCACTGACTGATATTTAAATTGTCAGGACTCACTTCCCATACACCACTGAGTGGACTTAGAGCTTTCCATTTCAGTTAACGGTAATCATATTAAACATTTGTACCACCTAGATCATCTATCCACTTATTAAACCTTGTAAATCAGTGCAAAACAATGGATAGGGAGAGTTCCTGTGCTGATCACATTCTTAGCTGATTGTCAAACTTTTGAAGGACACTTCTGACCTATTATGTATTTCCAAGAGCTATTCCAATGTCTGTTGGAGGTGTGTAATGTTAAGCCTTATAAATTATCAATTAGAGGAGGATGGTTGGCAGTGGTTAAAGCACGCCACTGCTAACTACCACGACAGCAATTCTAAAGCACCCAAAGCCAAATCCACGTGTCAGTCTGCCTCTGTGAGCATTTGCACCTTGGAAATCCTATTAGAAGTAGTTCAACCCTGTTCCATTGGGGCATTATGAATTAGAATCGATTCAACAGTAATGGGTTTGTATGTTTTTTTTTAATCCATAAACAAACAAATGTATGCTGATTGAGTTACTTTCATTGTTTTTACTTTCACAGATTTTTTTCATGTTTTTCCTTTGTTTACCTCCCTTTCATAACTGGAAGTCTTTAAAAACAAGAAGACTGGGATGAGCCCCGGTGGCATAGTGGCTGTGTGCATGATAGCAACCCACTGGGTTGGCGGTTCAAATCCAGCAACAGCTCTCTAGGAGCAAGGCTGGGCCTTCTACTCCTATTAGAGGGCAGTGATGAAAAAAAAAAAAACAACCCAAGAAGACTTCCCATGTTTCCTGTGCCATTTGTTCTCAGGCCAGCAGATGCAGGGCTGTGCACACTGGAAATTCAATCAGTATTGCTGATTGATAAACTCAAGAACAATGTTTGAAAAACCAAGATTGAAACCAGGAACCCTGATTTTATACTCCTCCCACCCCTTCGCCCTATGAGTTGGAATTTCAAAATCAGACTTTATAGGGCAAACACCTAAAAGGGATCCCCCACCTACCTCCTTTGTAAGGGCATGCCTTATACAAAATAGAAATTTGTTATATTTTTTTCAGAGAAGCAATAGAGTGACCCCATATTCCCTTATTCATCTCCTACATTAATGGCTCCATACCTATAAACCAGCCTTGACTAAGTTAAATAAAAAAGACTTTAAAAATAATCTAGATTCCCTTGCCCACACCAAGGTAAGACATCAATCAGGTGTTCGCAATATCTCTGAGACTGCATTGCTGGTGTTCTTGGTGGTAATTTAAATAGAAACCTTTTGTTGCTTTAGCAGCAATTGTATAAACACAGTGATGCCCAGGCAGAAAGTAATTAAATTGATAGAGGAAAGAAACATGACTTGAACTGGATAAAATACAAATACATCAAAATTAAAGTCAGTGTAATGAGCTGAAACACTGCAAATTTAGACAACAGCACATTAACCAAAGCAGAGAAAACCCCTTTCAGGCAGTATCAAAACCAACAAAAAACAAAGTAAGTGGGAAATCCGACAGCAAGCAAGGAGGTGTATTGATTGGGTTCTGCAATCACCAAACAGAAGAATGACTTAAGGGGGAAAAGAGCTAATGAATAAGGTAGAGAAATACAAATGAGAAAGGAGAAATACAGCAAGAAGAGGGAAAAGAAATGGGGATAGACCTTCAAGATAGAATTACAAGACAGGGGCTAAGCCCCAGTGGTATAGTGGTTGTGTTCGAGACTGCAGCCCACTGGGCTGGCGGTTCAAATCCAGGAGCAGCACTTCAGGAGCAAGCCTGGGCCTCCTACTCCACCTAGGAAGCAGCGATGCCCACACACACAAAAAGAAATATGAGACAAAGGAAAGTTCAGCAAAAAAAAAAAAAAGAAAAGAGCAAATCGAGTCAGAAACGCAGCAAGAAATGCAAGTCCTAGCAGAAATAGGAGATCAAGATAAGAACATATTCAACCTTACACAAAGTTTTCAATCAGAACAACAAACTCAGCAACAAATCTGCCAAATGCTAATGATTCAAACAAGGAAGAAATAATTGAAAGTAAGAAATATACCACATCTCACCCAATAATGTTCACAATACTATTTCCCCTAATGATTGTTAACATGGTGACCTTCTCCCAAAGAAACACACAAAAACTCAGTTTAATTAAGGGCAACCAAAGTAGAGAAGCCTTTTTTCATGTCTGAACTGAGAGACGGTGGTTGGCAACACTTCATTAATCTAGCCTCATCAGAAGATAAGGTCTTTCACAATTCAATTGGAATAAACTTCTAGTTAACAGAAGTTTACTCCTATGAAAGCAATATTATTTTACCCACTTTCATGGAAATCGCATTATTCACACAGCACACATTCTCAATTTCTAGAATGTAACAAATAGTCTTTCATCTTTTTGTGATTAGGCAAACTTTGATATGGTCAACTGCTTTTAGACTCCCTTGAATGAGCCTGACACCTTCTAGAGGTCTCCTGACTTAAGCTCAAAATGGCACAAGGCATGTAAAAATTAAAAATATCCAGTGTCTGATTTTTTCTCTTCCTGTGCTATCATGCTATTGGTTTGTACTGAAATGAACAAAAATAAACCTAATCCTATTGGCTATAAAGTTTATTAAACATCACTAGTCCCCCAGCAATATTTCATATCCATCTTCTCACTGTCAGCAAAGCCCATACTGGCATTTCTCCCCCTATGCTTGGTGCTGTTAGCTTCCAGTGTGCATTGTTCTGGAAAAATAAATGCTAGAACTAGAAAATTATGCAAGCTCTGAAGAGTGAAATGAACAAAGACGAGTAAGAGGTCTATGGGTTTTTGTAAAGGAGCTCTTATTACCCATTTTAATCTTCCAGTGGCCTTTCCTCCAATATTGTATTTTCCAACCATATTCCAAAGAGTTAAAATTGCTGGAAAGTAGCTTCCAGAAAACATATTGTTCTGTTATTGGTTATTTTTATTGGCAATTCTACCTCTTCAACCACATTTTGGGACAAAAAGATGCAGTGGAAGCATCACCAGCCTGGAATATTTGTCTCACAACAGAGACTCAGCCTCAGACACCAATAAATCAATGCTAATTTCTTGGCCTCTGTTTACTCATTTGGAGAATGAGGCGTGGGACTAGTTGATCTCTTCCACCAAGGACCCTCCACCTCTATCTATATATGCTATGATTGGGCAAAGCTTAGAGTTCAATTCAATTAGCTGTTTGGCACCATGTAGACATCATCTAAGAATGGCCTGGGTCTTTCATCACTACAAGACAGCTGTCAATTTAATTGATTCATAAAGCACATGACATGTTAGGTTAATTTTTTATCTTTAGATTTCTATATTTAAAATATATTTGATGATTTTATCCTTGGCAAATTAAAAATGCAATATAAGAACTATACAAAAGAAGTCAAGAAGATTATAAAAAGATTATATATATGTGTGTGTGTATATATATAAGAAGGATCCATGAAATTGTTCTGCTATTTAAAGACTTATCCTGATATGTTTTTAGAGTCTAAATGCACACTAAGTAGAGACTCTTCCTCCTCCCAATGAAGAGTTGCTGATATATATGTATATATATATATATCCCTTGCTGCATATAGCAATATGCATTATTCTAAGGACATTTATCCAATTAGTAATCCTCACAATATCTATTTTATTACCGTTATATGTAAAAGGAAACAGATCAAGAAGATTTATCTCTAGTTGAAATAGAAATCATTTGAAAGAGCATCTATTAGAAAGCATTCTTATATCTTGAAACAAAAATAATGCCATGTAAGCTGAGAATTTCATTTTAAAAATTTGCTTAATGTTGAATCTTAATTGAAGACTAAATTTCATTTATCTAATCCATGGGATGTTTACTATTTAAGAATCTTCTTTCTCTATGATAGTAATTCAAAGACATCTAGAAAATGCAATTCTTGGTTATGTGATTGGCTAGAAGAAGCTCTGATTTGATATCTTTGTTAAAGGTGGTTCCATTATAGGTCATAGTGGTTACTGTGTCAGTGCTTGCAAATAGCACTGTGGAGAAGTAGGGGCAACCTTTTTTCCAGAAGGAATTATTTTAGTACAGCCTTATGTCTCCATAAAGGCCATTTGCATTTAAGAGTTTTCAAAATGCTTTGGTTTCTTCACTAGTCCAGGTTGTTCCTGTCAACCTTTTCTCTGAGAAGCAAGAGAAGTTGGAGCATTCGACTCACAGTTTATATCAAATCAAAGGAGTGGGAGTGAACAGAGGGAAAAATCTAGACTAGGCTTTAGTTATCTTTAAAGTATTAAATTTAACATTACTTTTTACTGAAGTTGGCGAGTTTCATAAGAGATGTATAACTGAGATGTAGAGGGAGAGTGTTTATTTCTAAGGCCTGAGAGAAGGGAGGGGGAATGGTCTTCATGCCCCCCCCCCATAGAATGTATTTTCTCAGCCTGAGTTGGAAAGTAAAGGTCACACAATGTTGAATCATATATAGATATCCACTGAGATGTTTATTACTGGATCGACTTCAGCTGCCATGGCCAGCTTTGGCAATACTTTCCCTTCTTTATCTGATTTGTTTCATGAGAAAACTCTCAGGACAATGTTACCACCTCTATTGCTGGCATTTATACAGGGATCTTGCTAATATCCATCTGTGCTGCATGCCACTTACAAAATAATGAAAGTGATTCTGGAAAACTACTCCAATAATATTAACCAGAAGAATCTAAACAAAGAATCATTGAGCCTAAAAATCAATAAGCAAAGAGAAAGTATCAAGGAATTCAAATTAAATGCTATTGTAGCAAAACTGTCAATTACCCTGAATTCTTTTATTAATTCCCCTTTTATTCATTGGCTTGTCCCTGCTCCTTCCCTTGGAGTCATTATAGAGCATCAGCAGGGCTGAAGAAAGATTGGAAAATAATTACCAACTCTATTTGCTGTCTATATTCTAAGAGGCAAAATTGCTGATTCAGTAGTCAGTGTATTTTTAAACTTTCTGTGGTTGTCAATTCAGAAGATGCAACTCAGGAGGAATAACCTCAGGGACTATGGAAACTTTTGAGAATTTCAACTGTAACCTAGAAATAGGTGGAATATTTAAGGCTTGTAGCGCTAGGGCCAAGAACTTGAATGTCTTATGGAATAGGGTCTGATTCTTAGAAGCAGAATGCTGATAGATTTTCAGAGGTTGGATGCTGGTGCCTTACAATGAAAAGATCCCCACCCCATCCATTTTACCATTTTATTCTTCATCTGTCTTGATGAGATGGTTATGAAATGATAACCAAATCCCCATGGTCAGCAGGACATGAATCCTTTTTTCATCAAATGTATTTGAACCTAACAACAAGTTTGTTGATTTAAATAGTATTTTCTCTCCTTTAAAAGCAAAATGCCGAGATGTGTCATGGTTAGATCTTTGTATCTTTAGATATGAAAGGTGAACTTGAATTAATGTCTCCTGATTCTAGTTCACACTATAAGATAATTACTCTCAAATTAATAGAAATGAGTGATTTTGAGGTTAAACTTTCAAAAATTACCTCTCCTTCCAGACCAATCCCATGGTTAAATGTTGATTAGGTGCCATTTGAAACCAACCCTTTCTAAACTGTAAGCTTTCATGCATTTACCTTTTACATTTCACCAAAGAGTAGACAAAAAATGTAAAGGGCCTCTGCTAATTTGACCTGTTTGTTATTTCTAAACTTGTGTTATGAATGCTGTTTTTATTGCATTTATCCACGATGGTCCCTCTCCCTAGATACTATGCTCAATCCATTTTAATCTTTTAAAATTTTATCTGCTTTTCAAGGATTATTTCTGTCACTATCTTTCTAAAGCCTCTTTAGATCATTCTAATTATATGTGATTTGTTATTAATTATAATAAACACAAACGTTTGTTCTGATGCCTCAAGTGAGGCTGCACACACATTTTTAAATTAAAGTCCCATGGTATCCAAGAGAACTGGTTATGATCATCATCAGTAACATTATACACATGAGAGAACTGAAGAGTAAAGAAGCATATTAAAGACCTGATTTTAGATAGTAATAATGAATTTAGACAGACACACTAACCTGGGATCAACAACAAAACCAGGCTAAAAGTATATAAAGTTGTGCTTCCTCCATTTATTTTGCCCGCCAACCACTCGTTTTGTGATACAGTGGTTTGGGAATATTCTATAAGATAGATAGTTTGTATTAAGATCTTCTCTGTTGTCCCAAAAAATCATACCTGAGAAATCTCAAACTTGTGTCCGCTTATAAGGCTGGCTGTACTTGGGTGAACTCTTACAAAGACACACAGGTGGAAATTATCAGAGATGGATTTTGGTGCCAGAACACCAAAATGGAGCTCAGCGTTACGCACAATTGTCCATAACTCTGCAAACCAGAGCAGGAGACACATGACTTCTTACTTGTGATCACTGACTACTGATCACTCCCTTCAGCCAAAGAATCAGAAGTTGAGTACAGTGAGAACATATTGTTCAGGACAATATACATTTACTAGAGTTCAAAAATAGAAACACAGGGCAATGTGTCTTTCCTACTTGATGCTTCAGAAACCAACAAGTCATTAACTTAAAATGGAATTAGATTAGCATAGAGGTCAATTTTTTCACAGCTCAGGCAAAATAAAAGGAAAAAGCTATTCTTTTCAAGGCTTCATGTTGATTTTCATATTATTGCTTAAAATATGAATGATTACCATGTATATGTCTGACTAATCCTGAATGATGATAATCAGGAAATCTCTTTTCCTTTTTTAGTGAACTCTCTGATGGCTTAATTTCTTTTTTCTTATTCCTTTCACAGAACTGTAGATTTATGGACCACTGAAGATTATGATTGATTACAATATTTGTATCATAATGAATCGGGTTATTGGATCTATCATGTTTCTTATAGAATATCTGCCCTGTTTTGTGTTCTATCTTGCTAGTGAACACTAATGCAGACTTATTTTAAATCTTGGAAATACTGAGAACAGTAAAAGAAGAAAATTAATACCTGGTCTCTATAAAAACAACACCTTTGATTTTCTATTTACAATGCTTAAAATACAAATATAAATTCTAGGATTAATTTCTAAACCAAAGAGAATGTTTAAAGAAATTGACTAGAAATCTCTAAAAAAATAGAGTCAACAGTACTGTTTAGTTTGATAAATACATTTGAAGATGATAAATAGTGCACTGGGTTCATATACAGCCAATCAAGTTAAAACATTTTTATGAAGAAGAAAAAGAAAAAACTATATAAAAATTATCTACCAGATGAATAAACTGTTTATATTGTACTTATTTTGCTTTGGTTGAATTCAATTCAATGTCAGTATTTATCACTGAAAGAAGGATGTTGGTCCACTGATGGAGGTCATTATCTTCAGAAATAGCCAAACATTTCCACAACCTCTAAGCTATTTCATGCAAATACATAGGTAAAAATAAAAAGAAAAGAACATTCTTTTCAAGGCTTCATACTGATTTTCATATTATTGAAATTAATAATATTTGATTTTAATAATATGAAATCAACCAATGATATAACATTTGATGCAAATTGATACAAATTCTAAAACAAAATTCAATCATCAGGACCTGAAAAGAGCTTTTATTGTGAGCGAATGGTGGTGATCACAGTCCTGTGCACATAAAATTAAATCATAAAAGGTAAATGTGGTTTGATGGCCAGCAGGCACTGGATGCTCAAACTGGAAAGTCACAATCCAGCTATCATCAAGATAGCTGTAGAATCGAAGAAAGAGAAAGTACTGGGATTAGAAATAGTACCAATACACTACTGCTATAGTTATAAGAGCAGTTTATCATTCATGTGTACTTGTAGCCTGAGATTCTGCTAACATCAATTGATGCCAACTCAGCAGCCCTACAGGACAGGGGATAACAGTCACAATGAGTTTCCTAGAGAGTAACCTTTACTGGAATAGAAACCCTCTCTTTCTCTCTGGGACCTCTGGTGGTTTCTAAGTGCAGAACCTGCAGCTGGCTGCCTAAGACATAACCACCACATCAGCAGCGCTGCTCTTAACTGGAACAAATCTAGTTATGCTCTGTATTTAAATCTCACCTCTAAGATTTACTGTATGGATGACTTCGTGTGAGTTACTCCCTTAAAGCTATCTTACCCTTCTGATGTGGGGATTAACTTTTAAATATGCAAGTGAACCACTTAGTATATTGTCCAGAGGGAATAAGAGAAGTTTCACAGGAGTAGAAGGCCCCATCTTTCTCTAGAGAAGAGGCCAGTGGTCGGTCACCCGGAGATGACACTCTGTGGAGTGGATAAAAAGCCTCTGAAGTCCATGTGAGTAATGTCTTAAGCAAAACATCCTGAGAGCAATTTACGATTTTCAAATGTCTTCTTTTTAAGACTAAAAGAAACCTCTTAGGGCCGAGCCCCGGTGGCATAGTGGTTGTGCACGGGACTGCGGCCCACTGGGACGGAGGTTCAATTCCAGTAGTGGGGCTGGGCCTCCTACTCCCACCACCGGAGCACAGTGATGCCCCAAAAACCAAAAAAAAAAGAAACCTCTTGATAAAATAAATTGTCCAACTAATTATCTTGTCCAATTAATATGTTACATTTCTGTGATGAATGTCAGGTAAAAACGCAGAAAATAAGATTATACTAGTTATTGGAGATCTTGATAAGTCATCTCAATATGTGATCTACTCTGGAGGTACCATGCCATGTTATATTTGCAAATACATGAAAATTATCAATTCATACTTTTATATTAAATTCATTTTGCATGAGGAATTATAAAATTTTAGCACTCTTACTGACTATATTTTTCTAAATCACATAATTTATTTCCTCTATAGTTATGTAGGGTCAATTTATATATAAGAATAAATTCTTATAAATTGTGTCGATCATTGCCTTAAGTACCATTAGATGAAATAATAATGATTTAGACAATTTATTTTTAATTTACAATGTTAAAAATCTTATATGTAACTTAAACATATACAAACATACACATACAAATATACACATATGTATTTATACTTCATAATATATTTATATACTGGAAGAACAAAGTATACTTTACTGTATAGTCATGTCAGTTAATGTATCATGTTATTTATTTTTATTAGACTCCTATGTCTATAGATTAAATGAGAGCAGGAAAAAACAAGCTTAAGAATCAAAAAGCATAAAGACTAAAAGGTGTCCATTCTTCCCACAATCCTAACTTTTTAGAACCGTTATCTGAATGTTTAAAAAAATTGAATAAAATGTTTCTTTAAATTAGTAAATTATAAACACCAGAAGGAACTAAATGGTCAGCCTGATGAAATAGGTTTAAATAATATCTTTTTGGACCTGCTAAATTTACAATGTTTATGGTTATTCATTCAAGATAAGAAATTAGAAGTCTACAGAATCAAACTACTACTACAGTCTTTATTAAGCAAGCCAACTTTTCACATGAGGCAACTTGGTTTATATCAAATAGATAGCATTTCAGAACTTTAGATAGCCATAAACTGCTTTCATAATATCAGACCTCAAATCCATTTATATTTATATGAAATGTTCATAACATTATTCGATTTTAAATAATTCTTAGAAGCAAAACTTTCATGAGATACTCTAGGAAAATATGAGTGCATCACAATCACTTTGCTTTGTGCAAGTCCCGTGTAAAAGTTAGTCTCCTGGTGCCACCACATTGTAAGTGTTTTGAAAACAGAATACATCACCAATCTATGTATCTTCTTGTTTAGACTTATATAATGGCTAGTTTGCAGTGTTGCTGCTGGTATTGTCAATGGCCATTGAGTTGATGTGAAACTCACTCAGGGGACTCATGCACAATGGAATGAAGCAAAACGTTGCCTAGTCCTCTAATATTCCCAGGATTCATTGCAGGAAGAGATTGTTATGATCTAGATGGTTCTGTAGAAATACTTCTTCAAATATGACTATCAATCCTTTGTATTCCTCAAGAGTGCAGCATTTATAAGTTTGGTAAGGCAAAACACACACACACACACACACGAAACTCATGGCTCTGTCTATTAAGCAATTTGCAAAAATGAAGTAAAAATCTGTTGTTATTGTTCTGGGTTAAGGAAACACAACTTTTATGTAGTCAGTGCAGACACTGCTCCAATCATAGCCCTTTTCCATGGGGGATGAGCTTCAATTAATTTTATCATGCACTTCCCTGAGGCCACGGCGGGAAGACCTTGCCACTATTTTTCCTGTCTTTTATTTTTCCTGGCATTTTTCAGCATACCGAGTCTCTCCTTTGGCCCGTTTTGCTTTTTATTGACCTTTTTTATTGACTTCTTCTGATCACTTGATGGACTTTTAATTTTTATTTGACTCTGTGCTAGCAATAATAACTAGCAGGTGATATTAGATTATCTAATTTCTGCCTGCCTCTGCCTCAGAGTGGAATACCCTTTTCTGATCAAAGGAAGATGCAGGGGGCATCATCATCCCTGAAGGACTTTGGGACGGCAATGTGAGGTCAGACTGGCATAGTAAGAAGGAAAAAAAAAAGAACAGAAACCTGCTGATGAATATAGTTGATTAAAATGTACTATAAGTTCACTTTTTAAAATATGCATGGCTTTCTCTTGCTAAACCCAACCTGCAGGTCCCCATCCCCCACATGGCTCTCTATTTTTGCTCCATCTTATTGCCTATTTATGTTCATCCAATTCTAATTATTCTCACCCAATTTATTCCTTCTTCATTTTCTCAGCTTCAGTATGTCCCCTAATTACTAACTCCTGAAGAAGATCAGCCAAGGTCAGGAAACAAGTGTAGGGATTCCACCACATTCAGTCTGTTATTACTAAACTTGCCCAAACTTGGACATGATAAATTTATTGACTTTGAACTTGCCCAAAATTGTTCCCATGAGCTGACATTTGCCCCTGTCACCACTTTGGAATAAAATCCATCTCCCAATCCCCTCAGGGACAAGCTGTTAAAAATCTGAAAACCATAATGCACCCTTGAGTCACAGCTGACCCAAGGTGTTGGATTTTTCCCCTTCTGCTAAAAAATGTGTCAACAAATCATAAAAATGCATATCTTTCCTTCTAGCCCCAAGACTGCAGTGACTTGATACCAACTTTCAGATTGACTGTTTAATGTGCTTGATGATAACATTTAAAAGAGACAGAGCGTTATCACCTGGAAACACACAGAGCAAGATTCTGACATAGAAGAGACCACGGGATTGATGGGTATTTAGTCTGCTTAAGATAGACTTCTAAATTGATTCAATTCAATGAATTCAACACCTATCTGCCAGATTTTTGGTAATATGATCCTGCTGTTCAGTACTTTTCCTTGAGTTCTAATTTACGTGAGCATTGATTTTCTGATGGTATGCCTTACCAAAAAAAAGCGCTGCTGACTCATACCCTCTCTCTTTACTCTGTCCAGCTTTTGGAACCTCCCTGTGCACACCACCAGACCTCCAGCCCAATCACAGCTGTGCATGGACTCCACCTGGATTCTGACTTACTATTCTTCAGAACAGGAGTCCTGTTGGCACAGTGCATGATGTGCTGAGTTGCTACACACAAGAGCAGCAGTTCAAAACCACCAGCTAGTTGCATAGGAGAAAGTAGGGCTCTCGATGTTTGTAAAGATTTACAGCCTCAGAAAACCAAAGAAACAACTTTACCCTGTTATAGGGTTTCTGGGCATCAGAATGGACTTGATAAGGTGAGGTATTTTTTAATTTTATTTTGTGAAAACTCAACCTAATCTTCCTCCAAATAAAATACTGATCTATATGTAGTTTAAATAAGACAGTGATATCTATAATCTTCTCAAAAATGTCCCAAGACAATTTTACTTTACTATGATATTTCAAGGTCAATAGGCTTATAATTTTCAGAAATACACAATATTCATTTTGATGAAAGAAGACATGATTTGCATAATTTTTGTTTACCTTACCATACTAGAAAGCAGCTTCCAGATGGGGAGAATTTTGTTGGTTTCCCTCTGGTTTCTATTACAGAGGTTGGCCTGTAGTAGACATTCAATACAGATATATGACAAATAGATGAATGACTTATATGAAACACTGTACTATGAAGACATCTGAAGGTCATGATATTGTGCCTTATTTGCTTAGACATCTTTATGTTGTATCACAGTGCCTGGTATTTTGTCTTTCTATACATGTTTACTAAAAAATAATAATAAATGAAGCTTTCAGATATGGCTGAACTTATGAGTGTGGCCAAGGCTTATTCTCCTTACCCCTCTCTCCCACAGAATCACAATTTAAGTCCATTCTTTGAGTTCTGAGATTGTCTCTATCTAGAAGGCCTCTGAAAGGGCAAGCACATATCACTCGGAAGGGCAAGAAAAGCCTAAGAACATGTTCTAACCAATGACATCCTATCAAAGTGACATCTGTCAGTTTTGCCTACTGTCCAGATCAGGGGCCAGAAGGAATGGGGCACAAGACAGGTACACCCTGTATTTAGGCAGGCCGTTGCCCCGTGGGACCAAGGTAATCAGTCGGAAGAGCAGACCTTGGGGGAAAGCTTCAAGAACAGGAAAAAAAAATCCTGGATGGACATAATGGCTCTAAGCTCTGGAGAGACTGGCATTAAACTGAATGGTAGAGATGCTAGAGGGATACTTCCTACTTAAAGTTTTTCCTGGGGTGGGCTTTGCCTCCACAGCAGAGGTTTCATCAGTAAAAACATATGTCTTTACTCCACAGATGAAATAGAATTGTTCCCTTAGGAGATTTACTTCTTTGCATTTCAAACTTTGCTACCGACTTAAGAACTTGAGGAGGGTGGAGGAGCTGCAAATCCTATTTACTCAAATTACAGTTTTCATTTTCCATTCACTTTCATAATTGGGTGAATATATTTTGTTATTTGGTGCACTGAGAAAGTTAAGACAGGGAGTATATATTATGCAACTTCCTACAAGTTTAATTAAGATGCTTACCTGCAATGTGTACACGTTAATCTAATAAGAAAACAAAAATTAGAGCCTCTTTCTACATTATGCACAGAGGGGCCATTAAGCTTTTCTGTCTCTTCAGTCAGCCTCCCTGCTGCAGTCTTCTGCTGGAATGCTGGGGGGTATTTTGGGCTCTGTGGGGAAGGCTGGCACCCTATTGAGCTTCTCAGGAGTCAACAGAGGCTGAAATTTCCCCTAAAACTCCTCCATTCTCCAGCAAGTTTACTAAAAGCAGCTTACTTAGCATACTAAGAGCCTTGCAAAGTAACCAGCCTCTTGGTTTACTTTGCTCCAATTTGTGTGCTTAGTTCAGACAATTAAGTGGCCCTCTTTCAGTGGCATTGTAATCTCAGCTACCTCCACTGATGGGAAAAGAGATCTCTCTCTTTTAAAGTATTATACTTATGGAAAATCTCTTTCTCACTAGACCAAGCCCCTGGAGTGCAGGGACCGTGGCCTTTTAGTCCGGCAACAAGGTTTGACTATCAGTCACATAGTAAGTGATGGATATAAATATGTGTACATGTGGGTGTACATGCTGAGAAAAGTAATAATTTCATTAAGGAATAACCAGTTGCAGTCAAGTTGGTCCCAACTCACAGTGATCTCACGTAGGTCAGAGCAGAATTGTGCTCTACAGTTTTTCAATGGTTGATTTCCAGAGGGTCACAAGATATTTCTTCTGAGGTAGCTTTGCTCATATTTCCCAGGCTTCGGCAATATACATACCATCACAACTAGTGTATATAATACTTTTAATGTCTTGTTTACCCCATAGAAATAGTATCCAATTGTAAACATCAATTCATCTATCTACTCATCACTCATTCAGCACACCATGACTGGCTATCTATATCACTAAAAGAAGAGTCCATTCCTATTCAGAGTGACTCTACATAGGGTTTTCAAGACTATAAATCTGTGTAATAGCAGACAATCTCATCTTCCTCCTAGGGGAGGTGGGAGGTGTGAATGATTGAGGAATTGAAGCACTGATTTTGTGAGTAGTAACCCAATGTCCAGTTCACAGGGTCAGCTGTGCTCCTTCAATACCTACGCTAGGCTACTTAAGGTTAAATGCTAGAAATAAGACATTAAACTTGATCTCTGATATATGAAATTAGAAACAAACAAACCCCAAGACACCAGAGGAGGAAAGTGGAGGCTGAAGAACCAAGACAAGAATAATCCAAATAAAAACATAACACATCAAAATAACACTCATTTTCCCCTTCTCAAAGTTAATTTTCAGAAAGAATAACATTTGAGATGCTTTTATTCATGTATTTGGATTCTTTCAGAGGGATTATGATTTCATTTTCATAGATGAAGAATATGGTATTTATAAAATAAATATAATAAATAAGTAAATAAATCCCCATGAGGCAACGGCAAAAGACAGAACCTTCTCATATTACATTCATTTCAGATATCATTTTTGATTGGGCGATGGCTTCATCAATGTTTAATACTCGGGTGCGGGTATGAATTGACTTTTCAATTGTAAAGAGACAAAGACAAAGAAAAGATACAGATAAAATAAATACAAACCATTCACATTTCTTGTTCCTTCACTAAGATAAAAATTTCTGTCTGGTTTGCAGTGTATTTTGTTTCACTAAATCTCACAGAAGATCATTTATATGGAACACAAAAACTCATGTCCCATAAGGCAATTCCCTACCATGAAAACGATATTACAAATTAAAAAGCAACAAGTTACCCTGGTAAACATAGAGTCCATTTGTCCATGCATCAGGTCCTTGGCCTGCTTCTCTGTTCTAGACTACTAAAATATTTCACCTAACCCGAAAAACACACACATAAACAAAGCATCTATAAAAGCAACATATATGAAATTTCATTTCCTCAGCTGTTAAAGCATTTGATACTCCCCTATTTTCCATGTCTGTTGGAGTTCAGTAAATATGTGTGCTTAAAATATGCTGGTCCCTATGAAAATGCAAAGTTTTAATTTTTAACCCCTACATTTGGTTCTGGTTTGTTTTCCCTCTTGCAATCCCGTGCCAATTCTAACTTGATTGAATATCCACAGTTTAATTATATTTGGAATCATAAACTTTAAATATTTAAATTTAACCTAATTTGATCTAATATTTAACCTGAATTTCCTCCTCTGTGTTTTAAACCCATTACTTCTTGAAATGTCTTTGTTGACTAATGAGAAAAATAGGTCCCTCTCCTCTTCATAACACCTCTTTATGCATCTGTAAATGGTTATCATGTGTCCCCTCTGTCTTCTTTCCTCAAGATTGAACATTCTCGGGTCTCACAACCTTTTCTTACAGCCGCATTTTCAAGGCTCTCCATCATTTTTTGTTGCTCTCCTTTGAAATCTCTGCCAAATTTGTCAGTGTTACAAAAAAGCATACCACCCCAAGTGAAACATGGTGCCCCTTCAAGACCTCAGGATTGTCCATTGGAGCCCAATCATCTCCTTATTTATTTTAACCTAGACGATTCTACTAATATAACACAAAACAGCAGCTGCTGCTTTCTGCTTCTTTCCCCCATCATCCTTGACAACAGCATCGTGCCATCGATGTGTTCTCACATGTGAACCAGTATAAATTTTTGATGGTTGGGGACAAGAGTCAAGAAAATTAATTCACTAATATTTATATTAGATACATTACCTAGGACAATGTTTCATCCTACAAGTGTTAATAATTTGGAGGGGGTCAATGCATAGAAATGAGACCTACACATACTATTATATAATTTTCATTTGATAAAAGTTATATACTATCCTTCCGTTTATGAAGGAATTACACAGGAGAGTGGAAAATCAGAGGTGAGTCCACTAAAATTAGTGCTTTAAAGGAAGTAGTGAGAATCACTGGTAGGCAAATTAATTGATTTTAATTTGCATTATATTTCTCTACCTGCTGTTAGGTGCTTTCTCCTTGGGTTCAATTTATAACAGGAGAGAACGACACCAAGTCCAATTTCCTTCTTTCAAATTGATATTGCAGTGGAGCCCGCTTAACAGCCAGGGCGTCAGTCTATCTTGCTGAAGGCCCTCCTCTTTATTGCTGATCTTCTGTCTCACTGAGTGTGGCATCCTTCTTATGGGATTGGCTGCTCTTGTTGACAAGTTCAAAGCATGTGAAACAAAGTTAGAATTCTTGCTTCTAAGGATTAATCTGGGTATACTTCTTCTGAGACAAATGTATCTCTCTTTAATATTCTAAGCCAATGCACAAATCAAAGGTATCTCTTTTCCTTCAGTTTATTATATCTACTTATTTACAACGAAATTGCTCCAGGATGCTCCATCAAAGCACTGGACATGAACCATGAGACCAGTGACAAATAGGCATAAAATCAATTACTGGATACAATGCGATCGGTGTCCTTAAGGAGTTTTGAGATTGTCAATTTTGCTTGATATTTCATTTTCCAGGACCAACTCTAATGAAAGTACGAAGTGATTAGGCCAAGTGAGT
>PVJH01015794.1:0-52208 GCA_004026705.1 Nesogale talazaci
CCTGCAGCAGCCTCACAACTTACCCCTCTGGAACGCTCCCGCAGAATGCCACTCAGATCTCGGACCCGGTCTTGCCTAGCTGCGTACTCCAGACCCGAAGGCTTGCTGGCATTATAAATAAATATCGAGAGGAGGACTGATGGGGCCTCCAAGAAAAACTCCAGGGAGGGCCTGAAGTCGAACACCAGGACAGACACTGTTGTGATGATGACAGTGGTCACCTGGGCCATCAAGACATGGAACATGTTGTCCAGGAACTTGAGGATGAATGCCACCGAGAGGCCCTGCAAGGCAGTGACAAATATAAGGGCGACTGAAAATGCATTGTGGCCATAAAAAAATCCACAGTTCTTCACCTGGTCCCGTTTACTGCTTTGAAGGACCAGGGTGAGCGCGTTAAAAAGAATGCCAAAGAAATAGAGCTTGCTGTTCTGAATGAAGATGCTTTCCGTGAGCTGGTCCCCTTCCTTCAGTATCTTCTCATTATAGATATTGGCCATTGAGGAAATGAAACATTGCACTATAATCAGAACGTGGCCCAGGCCAAGACGGAAGTGACTGAAAACCCTGGCCGTGGTGTTCCATCCAGCGTCAGGAAAAGTCCACTCCTTTGCTGTGGTATTGCCATTTCTGGGGTGCTCCTCTCTGAAGAGCAGGCAGGAATTGGATGGGCGGAAGAAGGCGTCGTGATGAAACCCATGTCCTGCTAAGTCATGCTGTGAAGTTGTGGTTCCAGCAGTCAAGGCCACGATAGACAAAAACAGGATCAGGAGGGAGGCCCACTGTATCCAGTTTAGATGCCGCCTGTCCAAAGAGGAAGAAAACATTTTACTCCCAGTGTTTCCATTTGCTTTATCAATAATTGCAAGGGACAACTAAAGACACTTGAGTGTGTGTGGCTGGATAAACTGCTAGTATTCTCCAGCATTCAGGCTTGAAGGAAAAGTGCTGACCCTGTTGCTTCATAAACATGGTAACTTTACTTTTCTTATAGTTCTCCTTTAAAGACAGAGAGCCACTTCTCTTTGCAGCTTTTTGTTTAACCTCTAGGCTTAATGAACTAAGCCTCCTTTTCATCCAGAGATGATCTTAGGCTGGGGCAGCCCTTACCATGTAAATAACTATCCTTGATTTGTGTTGTCTATGATGCCTTATTTGCTCAAAAGTTAGCTCTCTCAGGGACTGTTAACCTGGTGTTCTCGAGTCAGAAAGTATGTGGGTGAGCTTTACGAATCTGTGAATTCTCGCAATGGTTTTCATCTTCTACATCCATAGATGAACGTCTCCGTGCTGAGAAGAGTCTTCAAAGTTTTGTCAAATCTTCAAAGCTAACATGCTCATGAGCCAAAAAAGTTTTCGGGAAGAAGCTAGTTCTTGGGCTGAGCCCCAGTGGCAAAGTGGTTGAGTGCAGGACTGCAGCCCACTGGCTTGGCGGTTCAAATCCAGCAGTAGCTCTCTAGGAGCAGGGCTGGGCTTCCTATTCCCACCAGAGGGCAGTGAAGCCCCCCCCCCCCCAAAAAAAAAGAAGTTAGCTCTTGAATCCATCATCTAACCATAAGACAATCATTATTCAGTAAATTTCTGGCTGATTAAATGAGAGGAAGAAAAATATTTAGGGCAATGTTCCATAGTTTATTATAAAGCCCTGTTGTTTTTTTTATGAGGGAGCTAACAATAAAACTTATGATACAGTAGAAATGTATTATTATTATTCCACTTTGTTGTTGACTTACATTGAATAAGTAATCACTACATACCAGGTTTCTGGGGCAATCAATACTTAATATCCATCCTTGGGATTCTGGACTTCAAAAAGGAAGACATCCAGAATGCTAACCAGAAAGAGGGGTAAATCATGATTTTGGGGGCCTTCCTCTGAATCAGTGCACCCCTCAAGCATAATTCTGAGCTCTCAAGTTGCCGAAGTGGGAAGATGTATCTGCTCTCACCAAAGTTCAAGAAAGCCTATTACTGTGCAGCTGTGAAATGATTATCCCATCGAGGAGCGCATCTGGTACACTTATACTCTCACATGTCTTCTGAGTGCATGTCACTCTCAGGCAAAGCTAGACCGTGGTGATGAGGGTAAGCATACGCCTTTGCTATGAGGTCACAAAAGGTGTTCAATCTCTGAAGGCGTATCTGGTATAAAAAGTAGCAAAGAGGAATCAGTGTGGATAAAGGTCGACAAAAAAATAGATGCCCAATTTTTTAAGTCAATTACAAATGAGGCAATGATATATTCGACAATCTATTTCTTGAAGTTTCAGCCAAACGATCTCACTATTAGCTGTATATAGAGAATATACACATTTAAAATGATACACTATGAGTAGAAAACAATAAGTTCAGCAGTTCAGAAGGGATTATTAAAGTCAAATGACTTACAACATAAAAGTATTGCACTCGACTTAGGTGTACCCACGGCCTTCAAGTAGGTTCTGATAGCACTGCGGACGGCCTCATCTTTTTGGACAGAGCGGCTGGTAGGTTCAAAAGCCCCACTGTTGCTTCCTGACAGCACACTTCTCGCGCTGCTGGTGCTGTGAATCATGCCTCACTTGCAGCCACCCGGTGGCTTCCCATTCATAGGGACCTTCCCATGGGAGAGCACCCCTGTGAGTTACCCAGACTGTAAACTGTAGGGGAGCAGAGTCCCAAGGAAGATCTGGTGGTTTCTAAGTGCTTAACTTATAGGGAGCAACCAGTGTGTAGCCCACCTCAGATGACATTAGGTATAGGGGAGTGAATGACAAGAGACTAGGGGGGAAAACAGTAAGATGCTTAGACAATTCTACTTGAAAGTATTCTTAGGGCTGAGCCCCGGTGGCGTAAGTGGTTGAGTGCGGGACTGCAGCCTGCGGGCTTGGCGGTTCAAATCCAGCGGCGGCTCTCAGGAGCAGCGCTGGGTAGTGCCCACAACCACCAGAGGGCAGTGATGCCCCCTCCCCCCGAAAAAACGAAAACAAAAAAATAAAGTATTTTTAAGGACTGTTCCACTCCCCCCCCCAAAAAAAAAGTGTAATCAGAAATATTCGATGATGCACAGTAAGTGTACCTTCATGTGAGAAAACTCGATTTGTCTGCCAACGTCACTTGTATTCAAAGATAGTTGACATCAAAGAGGACTGACTAAAAGTACATTTGGAGATTTTAAGGTCAAAGAAGGTACCTTTTTGTTTTGAGACCCAGAGTTTCTCTGCACAATGATGTTTGAATGGTGTTCGGGAAGAGCATTTCCATCCTATTTGGTGGGGGTAAGCTAGGGCAGATTATGAGAGTCGTTAAGCGCAAAGTCCTGCACAACTGCTGCTCCCGAAACTACACAACCCAGTTCTCAGCAAGCACAGGGTGACTGGGAGAAAAGGTATGAAAGACTTATAAAGTGAATGATTTTGAAGAAAAGACCACGACTAAAGGGGAACACCTCTCTCTATTGTGGGGTTTGACAGCAACCACATTTTACTCACACTTTCCAAGATACTATCGTATGTTTCAAAACATTTTTATGTTTTTTCCATAGCTTCTCTTTGAAGACATCAAAGAAACTGAGTATTTTCTTTCTGTAGTCTTGGTTACCTTTTACCCTCAACTTCAATGTTCAGAATGGTATTATTTCTCAAAATCAAGTCAAACAGGACTGCAGAGTACTGCCCCCCCCCCCCTTTTCTACTTCCCAGTGGACATATACTTCAATGAGCAATGAGTACATTCTGAGTGTTTCTCAAGGAGAGAGAGAGAACATTCGCCGTGGTGATGCTTTTCTTTTCCCAGTTCCAAATGCCTCCAGCTAATAATCGTTGCATTAGTCTCTACATTTAGCTTGTCCTACCTACTTCTGTAGCCTCATATTCTTTAACTGTATAGGAAAAGGTGTCTGATGGCGTTGTGAGAGCAAGTATCAGAGATACATGCTTTACTATTCTAAGTGAAAGATCAATTATGTATGGCACAAAAACATGTGCTAAAATGCTTACAGTGCTATCCCATAATCAATATATCATTGCCAAAAGCAAGACATTCAGATGTTCATAAAGAATAATTACAGAACAACAACATACATCACAAAAAGATAACAAAGATAACAAAGAACAGATGTTAAATGACTTAAGATGTAACAAAAGACAGTATTTCAAAGACGTTCTCACAAAAGATGTCGTTAGGTGCCATTGGGTTGATTCTGACTCACAGCTACCCTACGTCCAACATAATGACGGGTAAACAGGCTTATTTATCACATTTTATCTGATTTAGAGCAGCTTCTCTGTGGATTTTTGAGTTGATCAAATTAAGAGCCACCCAGTAAGCTAAATTAGTGTCTGTGAAAACAGAATAGAGCTTTTATTGTGCCTTTACAGTAGTTAAATATTCATTCAGAGATGCTGAAACCGATGCACATGCGTAACTAGGCATCTCTAAGATTGCACTGATTAAAAGTACATAAAAATGTTAATTAGAAAATACATATTAATATTAATTAAAACAGCAATAATTAAATCCATCTTGTTATAATTCGTGATATTAAAAGCAAACATTTAAAGTTTACACAGCAAATAGACTTTTGATATGGTTAAACTAAGAATTTTAATAGATATAATTAAAAGGTCAAGTTTTAATAAGGGATATTTTACTATGAGGTACATAGAGGGTGCCAACTTCAAGTATTAGCTCCTCTTTGCTAAATTGAATTGTAATATCATGAAATTTTACATAGTACTTGCATACTGTAGCTTTTACATAGTACTTGTATTGAATGTGTACTCCTACATTGTCACTCATAGGAAAACTGCTTACTTTAAAAATCACATTTTTTAATCCTTTCCTCCCTTACAAGTGAGCAGACTCGCAGTTATTTTTCTCTTTCTAGAAATCCATTTCTAATTTTATCAAAGCACTCAATTACTTATTCACTTTCTCAGTAGCCAAAGACAAGTGTAAAACCAAGAAACACCACAACAAATATGATAAGAAGGCGCTTTTATTTTTCCCATCATCATGGCAATTTCCCAAGACTTCAAATCATGTTGAGTGGTGTCCTTTAAATTATTTTCACAATTTAGAAATGAAGAATATGATGCACAATGCAAATTCAATGTACTGAAACATTTGAACTAAGCAAAATATGTAACTCACTCCCTTATCTCATATCTTTCATATCAATTATTAAACCAAATGCTTTCTCTGGGCAAAAAAAAAAGTTTCAGAAATCCCACAGCATGGTGAGCATGGGTCTCATGAATTCTCCTATGAAATTTACTTTCAGACCTATGTGCCCAGTCATTCTTTCTCTGCAAATTATAAAATCACACGCTCTCACACAGCACACTGAGAAACAAGGAATCAAAAAAGACAAGTGTAAAACTAAAAAACACCACAACAAATATGGCAAGAAGGTGCTTTTATTTTTACCATTATCATGTAACAAGTTAAACGGCAGTGAAGTATCCAGATCAGGTGCCACCCCCAAGCCCAGTCTCTTCCCAGGATAGCCTCTCCTGACCTTTCCTTCCAAGCAGAGCCTATTTACCTAAACATGTTTTCAGTCTGCAGTGGTCCTCTCCTGGACTAGAAAAGGCACAGGAAGGCATGCCTATCATTATTACCTCAACTGTTAACCTCAATGAGATTTAAAATTTCTTATGTGAATCCAGTCCATTAAAGCTTAAAGTAGGCACTTACCTCAAGAGATCAACAACACATGTGTCTCCATGGTCTCCCGAGGGAGCCCGGGGGCAGAGCAGCTAGGAGCTGGGCTGCTCAGCCTTCCAAAGCCACTCGCCACGCCTGGGAAGAAAGCACTCTCTACTCCTCCCTCGGACACCCATGGGGGCAGTTCTACTTTGTCCTACAAGCTCAGAGGTTACTTGATGGCAGTGAATTTGTTTTTTTGTTTTGATCCTTTCCAAATTACCAATGTATTGATTCGAAGATCCCTCTGGCTTCCTCCAAATGCAGAGAGATTTTACAAAACTTGTGATTCCCCCCGCTCCCAACTCTGGCACTCAAGCTGAAAATACCAATTATAATCCACACAACTATCTTTTTCATAAGGTGCTCAACATTCTCCGACAGCTCATCGCAGAGGAGTCGGCCAGGCTAGCGCTGGACTAGCTGTCCGGGCGGGAGAAACCCCCTGCTTCACCCACAAAACCCCTGAGGAATCAAACAGAGGCCTTTGCGAGTGTGAGGGCTGTGCTCCGAGTGTCTGAACTCAAAGGAGGCGGGGCCGTTGTACAGTGCGATTTGTGCTTCCACAGCAAGTTACTTACTTCAGCACTATCCTGAACAGAAGCGCTGTTGTTATAATGCTAAAATTTGAGAAGATAACAGCCATGGCCTAGAAAGAAACGGAAGATAGAGTTACAATCCAAACAAAGCAGTGACCTCAGAAATCTCCCAGCTCAGTAGTTCACCTGATGGACACTCACACAAAAAGCTTTTTGGTCTCTCTCACACACACACACACACACACACACAAAATGGGGTTATTAGGGCAACTATTTCACTACAGGATTAAGTCTCATTTTCATTGCTTGCTGAATTTATTCAGGTATGATCGGATCATTGCAAAGGCTTTGAAAATAATGTAGTTACATCCAGCAAATGCCTGGGAAAGCAATCTGCATGTGTGACCTGAAGGTCCTCAAACTCGCGGTCTGCACAGTCACTGCGGGCTGCCTGCTCAGGAAGCACACTTTGTCAAGCTCAGACTGTGCTGACCTCCGAGACTGCTCTCTGGCTAGAGAGAGCTCGGACACTGGCAGGTCCACTTACCTGGTAAGAAAATGGAGACATGGGCTTTTAAGCATCTCTAACTTCAAAGATAGAATCAATCTTCTTGGCTGAACAGAAGTCGCCCGATTCCAAACTAATCATTGACAGTTGATTTACTTGTTACTTTAAACACTTAGAAATGCACTGTGCCAGATTTAATCACAGTTTACTTTTGTGAATTCGGCCACAATTCACACCTGAGAGCATTCATCAGAGTAGTTATGGGTTTGGGGGGATGGGCTGCTAACCATTAAGGTCCGTAGGTCGAAACCATCAGTCACTTTGTAGGAGGAAGATGAGTCTTTCTACTCATGTAGAAATGTACAGTCTCAGAAACCCAGAGTGGTGGTTCTGCTCTGTCCTGCAGGGGGCTATGAGTGGAATGAACCCAATGACAGTTGAGTTTGGTTGCTTAGAGAATGGGATTCTACCACTGCTCCTCAGACCTGTATTTAACAGTATTAACAATCACTGAACACACGCGCCACTGACTTCTCACCTACTTTCTGCCTGCTATCGTTTTTTTAAGATGATTAAACCCCAAAGGCTATCTATAACTATACCTTCTATAGACTTATCTATAATTTCTATGACCTATGATAGCAGACAAGGCTCATCAAAAGCAGAGAATGGAGTAAACGTGTCTAATATTGAAGTTAAAAAACTTATGGAAGTTCACATTTTCAGTGTATCTCTCAGGGGAGCAATACTTTATGAATCCCCCCATTAGATGAACAGGTGAAGAGGAAGTAAACAGTGGCTGGCAGAGTGCAGAAGTGATCGAACACATCAATGGCAGGACAGTGGCATCTAACCAGCAGATGGGCTGGCCTGATCAACAATGAAGACTATTCAAATACTTAAATCAAGTGGTGCAGAAACACCAGAGCCCTCTGCCCCCAACCTCCTCTGCACCTCTAGAAATACCCTTACAGTGTCCCGGCCGATGCTGTGGAATGCCTGCGGGGGGGGGCAAGTCAGGAAGGACAAGCACAGCATGAGGCTGCAACAAGAGGAGGCTGCCAACTTCCAGTGGTGCACCAAACATCCGATTCGGAACTAGCTTGCTTCATACGAAGAAATGCAATAAAGGTATGTTTACTAAATATGAGTAAGCTTGTCCCTGGGTATGAGGAGTCTCGGGTCTGGGAGTGGGCGCGAGGGGGAGGGAATGGAGAGAATAACTTAGAGGAGAATACATGCTGGAGAAACTCACTCGCTGATTCCAATGCATAGCAGCCCTAGAGGACATGGCACCACTACTTACGGTTTCTGAGATGATAAATCATAGGTGCCTAAACTCACTGGGCCGACTGCCCCCTTTACACAATAAATAAATAACTCGACATTTTCCTGGCAATTGAAAACTCTATCATGGCCCTACAATCTGGGATTTGAGTGTAGATATCTGCTTTCAGGTGGGGTCTCTCCCCACCGGGCCTGATCGTTCCAGTGGCTTCCACGTTAGGAAACTGGTAATCCTTATGGGAGCGGACAGCCTCACCTCTCTTGCTTAGTCCATTTGAATCCACAACTCTGAGGTTAGAAGCACAATGCTTAACCCACTGTGCTACCAGGGGTCCTTCCAAGAACAGGCATCACAGAGCTGAAAGGAACTTCCAGTGGCCAACTGCCCCAGAAGCCTGCTTTGACACATGTGGCAACTGACGCTCTGGGCAGTTGGGATTTGCCAGTTACATAGTGTTACAGTAGAGGGCAAGGTGGCACAGCTGTGCTGAGCTGAAGTGCTCCTTCGCTACTTAGCTCTCTTCTTCTTGCTCTAAAAGAGAGCTGCTTATATGAAGGGGCTTCAAAAAGTTTGTGGGGAAAAATTCCACTATCTTTTATCTCCATTGCCCCACAACTTTTGTGAAGCTTCCATGTATTTACTAGCTTCACATGGAGGAATGATGCCTCTAGAAACTAACCCTAGTCAAAATGCCTCAATTTATTTTAAAAAATATAAAATATTTGGCAATATAAAGTTTGATTTTGTAAATATCGGGAGAAAATATATACATTAGAAAAGGGTAGATATACATGCGACTCCTCAAACTGAATAATAAATAAAGGCAGAGGACCAAGCAGTTGCTTCCGATGACTAATGGCTCTCCCTGTTGAGAAAACCGACGTTGAGAGTGATGGGAAGTATTCTTAGCATATGAATTATAAATAGCACTCATCCTTGGGAGGATGTGATTCCTACCTTCAAACAACTTCTTAAACAAAAAACACGAGAGTAAGCAAAACTCATTCGGGAAACCAAGAACTGGGAAGAAAGTGTATGCACACAAATGCTCTATGCTCCTAAGGGAGAGTCTGGGAGGCAGACTCTGGAGGAGCAAGCCTGTCACACTCGTGAGCTGGAGATGAACCCCACTCACATTCTCCTACTAAAAGTCGTTTGCCACAAACTCCCCCATAGTAATGCCATTTAAAGTGCTTCCTACAAGCTCATGGTGGCTTCCTGTATCATCAAGGCTATCTGCCTGAAGGTTATCTGCCATGAGAGGAATCAAGCCCACTCCTTTCTGATTAGGATCATAGACTGTTCTCCTGGAGAAGAACTCAGGGACACGTAAGGTCAAGCCAACACTAGGACCTGCCTATCCTGTTAAGTCCTAGTACTGCCCCTTCCTATTCCCCATAGACCTCTAGTACATGCCCTTTCTGTTTCCTATGTGTACAGCATGGCTGGCATGCCCGAGGATTCTTTAAGTCTGTTAGAGAATCTATTCTGTTTCTCTGTCTCTCTCTCCCGTCTGGGTCGAGACTTGGAAGGATGAGCCCTTCTAAGACTTGTCTGTTGTCCTTTCTTTCTTTCCTTTTAACTATACAATCACTCCTTAGGACCTTGTGGCCGTGAAGGCTGGTCCATCACAGTATTAATACACACCAGAGCGATCTTCATTAACAAAGTTAACAAAACGAGAAGCTTTGCTTTCCTGGTATATTCTTCATTGAGGTCGATGCATTTTGGGGGGGAGTGTTTCTGTATCTCTCTAACCCTTCCTTGAGGGATTCTGTGCTCTTCAATTTATATCGCATCAAAACGGCAGTGTGGCATCCTCTATGAACACAGACCATGTTTCAAATTCTAATGAATTTGGGGAGGAAAATAAAGCCTGAAGGGGAAGATCAGGGATGAAGAGTGGATGTGGAAAGGTTTCCCAATGAAACTTTTAGGAGGGTCACTGCTACCCTCGAAGAATGAGCCAGGCATATTGTTGTGATGTGTAAGAAAAAAAGCTGTCATAATAAGGTCCTGTGATCATCTTGTGTCCTTCAGAAAATCTATCAAGATTATGCCTGTGGAATTTGAAGAAAACCAGTTGCAAACCCCCCTGCGCTTCTTGAATTTCACTAGCCCTGTGATACCCTCAGAAGCCACTGTTGTGATGGGATCTTTGTTTTGAAGGTACCCAACTGGAACTAAAACAAGTATATTACTGAGAAAATTTGTCTGAAGACTTGCGCTGTTTACAGAAACAAGCGTAGATACATTTTGTTTGGTATACAAACTCATGAATGTATGCATTTGAATCCCATTGACAGTAATTTTTAACATAACCTTGTACAAATAGAATATATATAAAACATACATTAAAACACTGATAAAGTGACAAGGTTCAGAAGGTTTAGGAAAGGAGAAATGGAAATGGGACAGAAAGGGGGGGGAGAGAGAGAGAGAGAGATGAGAGAGAGAAATGATGGTACATTGTGGGAACTGAAAAGGAGGGCATGAACAAAACGTGTACAAACTGCTGAATGGAAAACAGATTTGCTCTACACATCATCACCCTAGTCACAATAACAAGTTTTATAAGATTAGAATTTTAAAAATGGATAAGGTAAGGGAAAGGAGGAAAAGTACCCAGAAGGTCTAATTTTATGAGTTAATCATGGAAGTCTGATCAGAAGGCCTTGAAGTTGAAGTCATTGTTGGAGGCTCAGCAAATAGGCAGAGTGAATAAGGTCACAGAGGTGTGGCTTTGATGTCAGGCATCAACAGGGCAATTCTGACAGTTACATATCCTAATGCACGACAGGGAGAGGATCTGGGAAGCAGATGGACAAATCAGTGTTCAGAAGATTCTGGGAAAATCCCAGGAAAGCCACTGAGGGAAATGAACAAGTAAGAATGCAAGGGAAATGATGAAAAAGGAAGTTTAGGTAATGGAATTCAACTTGCTATGCTGGTTGATTGTTAAATTCTGGGATATGTACTTACAGGCTGAAGATAGGATAAGACATAGAACACAATCAAATTATCCAGGAAATAAAGAAAGGCAGGAATGGACCACTTCATAAAATTGCAGAATTGCTTCCAGGAACCACATCTCAAGTTTCGACTTTGATGATCTAAAACAAAAAAACAAAAGCAATACAGCAATAAGCAATCAGTCCCCACAGGAAAGCTCACATATTTAGTGAAAGTAAACAGATTTGATTACTGACACAATTCCTTAGAAGTGGCTTTGTGGACTTGCCTCCATAAATAATTACTAGCCTGAAGAAACCAAAGCCAGTACAGGATTTCATCACTGTCTTTCTTTACTCCACTGTGTGCTTTACCATGGACAACTCAGAACAGATTTAGGAAATCAGTACTCTGAATCCCTGTTAACTTGAGTTAGTAGGAGGGCATGTAAAAAAATTTGCCAGAGTTTCAGTCCACACATTCATGAGGTCATTCCAAACAAAATGTGTTTATACTTGTCTCTGTCAAGGATGGCTGCAGGCAAGTTCCCGCAGTGATACACTGTCTTAGTCTCATGACAATGACTTCTATATACCATCTAAAGTCCCATGACAGTGACTTCCAAGAAGCAATTGAATCAAAACAGTGTCTTTGACAAAAATCTGCAGTTGTGGTAGGAGGCTATCCATTCTGTCAAACACTCGAAGCCTTATATTAACTAATCGTTTGAGGAAGGACTTAGCACCAGTTTTGCTATGTGTGGAAACTGAAGCTAAGAAATTTTACGTCATCTGGCCCAGAACACTCTCTCAAATGCCAGTGAGCTACACCACCTGCCCTGCATGAAAAGGGAACTGGAATATTTTCATGTTACCTGTCAAATAAGACAGCAGAGTGATTGAGATGGATCCTGACTTGGAAGAAAACCACCTTGCTGTGCGATCCACCATGAAAATAAGGTAAGTAATGGGAAGGACACAGAAAAAACCTGGGGTGGAGTCCAGGCCCCGCTCCTTCCTACCCACTCTGTCTGTCCAACTGCAGCATGTGGACTGTCATACAGAGTTGTGCGCTAACAAGAAAATCAATGCTAAACCATTTGTAAATGCCATACTGGTCTGCCAGCATTAATTATGATGCCTACTATTATTCTGAGATAGTATCCGGATTGCACTTTTACTTCCTTATATGCAAAATTAATGAAGTATTCTAACCTCTAAAACACTTTGATCTTGTCAGATATGTGATACCATTTCAAGACTCACCTTTCTTTATAACCCAGAATGACACAAGCACACAGAAAACAAGCTTGACCAGTTCTGAGCAAACATTCACAGTGGTTGGAAGATAATCGTAGTTGTTCTCTGTTAACAGAAATGATTATTAGTAACTACTTTAACTATTTTACACAGTTAATAATTTGTAAATACTTTTAAAAGTTGGGTTTCAAAATAGGTTTTACTCAACCTTACCCAGTGGTTTGGCTTTTTTTGATTCCTGGGTAAAATTCACCTAGTGTATTAACTATCACATTCCTATTTAGCCTTCTTATTATCCTTGAATTTGATCAACTAACTTCTCATATTCTCATTCAAGTTGCTGGTAAATTTGTTGAGAAGGCTAGAGCCAAGGGCAAAGGAAACTAAGAAAACTAAATGTCATGGCTTTAAATACTAGTTTCTACACTGACCATTAATCTACATTCTTGGGATCTGACTTGTCAATGAATGACAAACTATAACTGAATTATTATCCAGCTATGGTTTTTCTTGGGTGACTACCTTGCCAAAATCAAGACACAACTCAGTCTATTTTCTTTTTTTCCCCCTCAGTCTATTTTCTTAACTCAGAGTTTTACAATTTATTTCACATTGAGACACATGCAGAAATGTCAATATTTCCTTGGGATCAAAGGTTCCCTAGGGTACAAGAAGGAAGCTAAGGCAAGAGGCAGCTGGTCCAGTGCCCTGACTTTCCCTAGGGCTGAGAGGAAATACTTTGGCAGATGCAAGCAAACCCGTTAGTTGGGCAGCTCTGTTCTAATTTATGAGTCAATCTAATTAGGAAGTAAAGTTTAGTTAGCATCGCTTGGTTATTCCTACATGCTTACAAACAACCAACTTAGTCCAAAACTTTGCCAAAAGGAAGCATAAGCTTTATCAGGTCCAATGTTCAGGTACAGATTTTCCCTCCTTTGAGAATATTTTGGTTATCATACCAAAAAACCAAACTAACAAGGGGAGGGTGAAAAAAAGCTGGGTTGACCTTCTCTCTGGTCACGAGCTTTTTCCTTCCTCTTTTCTAAAGTTTCCCCTTAGTTTCTGAACTAGCTGACTCAATTTTGTATTCATCCCTGCTCCTGAAGCATACCCTGTACACTTCTGTAACCATATTTGTCACAATGTATTATAGTTGTCTTTCAGTTATCTGTCTTTCCCTGGATTGCAAACTCAGGAGTCACAAAGAACAAGGATGGAGCTGCTGGTCTCATGGAACTTAGTAGCTACAACTACGTAACGTCTCCAAACTCTGCCCACTGTTTTTCCTAATAGTTCCATCTCAGCTGAGACACCATCAATTCCCCCACTATACACACCAGAAATCTTTTAGCTATGCCAAGGCTTTTAAATCTTTAACTCCTACATTTAGTACATTCTCCTATGTTTTCTTCAATCTACATTCCTCTGTTTGCCTACAAAGTCTTAATCATCTGTGGCACGAATTTGCAAAAACACCTTACCTGGTGGCTATCTTGTTTCTAGTCTCTTCTCTTTCAGTCAATCCTCCATCCACCTACCACCGCTATCATTCTAGTTATTAACCCTCCTGTTTGGCATATTGCAGGCCTGACTTGATGGCCTGCACTACTGCTACTACCGGTCCAGTTAAACATGCCTTCATCCTCGTCCAAATTTTTCATCCTTAAGTACCTGTTCTCAGCACAGCCTGCATTTTTATACCTCTACTCCTTTTTATAAGAAGTCCTGGTGCCACTATGGTTTAGGTACGGGCTGCTAATAGCAAACCCACGAGCCATTCCAGCGGCGAAACATGGGCCTCTGTGTTCTAGTAAAGGGGCGCCCCAGCAAATCAGAATCAACTTCATGGCATTGGTCTGGGATTCCTTTTGATACGCTGGTGCTTCTGCTTTGAACATCACTGCCCACTTTGTCTTCTTGTGCATCAACTTTCACCTAACTGGGGAAGTGTTCACTGACCCTACTGAACTCTGCACCTCCCCCACCCTCCAAAACAGAGTATTATTACTTTTGTCTATTTTGGTACTTCCTGTTTGTTTGTCTGGAGCAACAACAGTGTGGCGGTGAAGTATTCAGTTTGCAACTAAAATGCTGACTATTCAAATCTACATGTGACCCATAAGCAAGATGTATCAGCCTGCTTCTGCAAAGATTTCTGCCTTGGAATTCCTTGGGGCAGCATACGTCCTAAAGTGTACTAGGTGTCAGAATCAACTCAATAGCAAGAAGACCGACTGATTTGACTGGTTTAATGCGTTGATTTTATTTTCATGGTGTGTTTAGGTGAATGTCTCCTTTAATAAAATGAGGTTTTAGGGCAAAGTCCTTGCTTTACTTTGACAGCTGTATTTTGACAGCTACTAGTAACTTATTCCAGTGCCTGGCAGATAAATGTTAACTGAGAGACTTGAATACATATCTGATTCTCAAGGAGATGTTTAAGAGTCAATATACAATTACTTTATGTGTCCTCAGTAAGGAGTAAAAGGTCTGTTTAGTTTTGCGGAATTAAACTACATTTCCTTAAACACAAATTATTACATTACAAAAAAGGAGAATATTTCCTGCATACTTATCAAAGCTGGTGATCTGTCCTGTTTTATTGTCCCATTGATATTGCACCTCACAAAGGCCAGACGTCTAAAGAGATCTATCCTGCTGCTTTCATAATCTATAATTATTTCTACTGTTAATAGGCCTAGAAGCACCTGTTGATTGAAGCAATAATCACGTGCAACCAGAGGATCTGTGTCAAGGGATAAGAATTCTGTAGTTGAGTGATCCAAATTTCACCCTAGTTTCAAATTGTTGTTGAAGAACAACTGGTCTAACAAAGACAATTTTCATATGCTTTAACCTTCATATGAAGTAGAGTCCTTAGTGGGATATTAGGATCTCATTTCATTCCCTTTGAGACGAGACACTGGAGACAGTAGTGGAAAGCGCTCTTTACGTAGTCCGTGTCTTTGCTTACCTTCATTGGCTGAATATTTCACCAGGAGGATGCGACTTGAGCTTAAAGCAATGAATATGGCTCCTAGCAGGAAGGTATACATTGTTGACAAAGAGCATACCACGGGCCGATCACAGCACTTGCGTCCCATTCCTTTGGTCTTTAATTTTCTTGGAGAGAAGAACATTTTCATGAGCAAAGGTCTCATTGTATAAATTCATACATACATACATTTCATGCAGGAGTTTTAGGTAGATTTTTCTGGGAGATGCAAATGTTAAGCACACGGGTATAAGTACCACCCATTTCTAAACAATAGAAAGTAACTTTTTAAAGCTGATTGTTTATAACTGCATGAGAGAACAGAAAAATCCAGGGGAAAGTATAAGGGAAAGGAAATGAAAAAGATAAAATCAAGTAGAAAGGGGACACGAAAGATAAGAAAGTGGGGCCAGATTAGCAGTATCTATAAAAGGAGCGAGCAACTGACACTTCAAAACTATAGAGGAATGTAAGGTCAACAGGGAGAAAACAAGATTTTCTACATTCTCAACAAGGCATCAATGAAGGCATAGGAACCACTACGTGCTGGAACAGCAGTTGACAATTGGGAGTGACTTTGTCCCAAGGGGATATCTGGCAATGTCTATAGTCATTTTGAAGCCCTTGCTGATAATGAGCATGGATTTCAGCCCTCAATATGGATTACAACGCAATGTAAAGAGAACAACCCTCACAACTGGACCAAGAGACAGCGTGATGGCACATGGAGAAAAGACTAGAATTGTCAAGGATTTCATCTTGCTAGATCCAAAATCAATGTTCAGCAGTGAAGAGACCAAATGAAGCATTGCATTGGGTAACTCTGCTCCACAACACACCTCTAAACTTTTGAAAAGAAAGGATTTCACTTTGATGTTTACGGTGTGCCATGATACTCTCAATTGCCTCATATGCATTTGAAAATTGGGACAATGAGTAAGCAAAATCAAATAACAACCGATGCATTTGAATTATGGTGCTGGCAAAGAATATTGAAAGTTACCACGGGCTGCCAAAAGAACAAACCAGTTTTGTTAGAAGTACCACCACAATGCTCCTTGGAAATAAGGATGGAGCGATTTCATCTCCTGCACTTTGGACATGTTACCAAGAGAGACAAAGCACATCATGCTTGGGCAAAGAAAGGGGAAGTGAAAGAGATTAATATTTTTTTCATATATAAATCATTTTATTGGGGGCTCACACACCTCCCATCACAATCCATACATACGTCAATTGTATGCAGGCCACATTTGCACTTGTTGCCATCAGCGCTCTCAAAACATCCTCCCTCCACCTAGAACCCGTCTACAGCCATAGCACCCTGAACACGCCCGATCTCGTCTGATCTTGGAAGATTCTCAATGAGCTGAATAACACAGTGGCTGCAAAGATGAGCTTAAATATAAGAACGTCTGTAAGGATTGCATCGGAGAGAGTGATGTTTCATAGTCTGAGCACTGGATTGCTCTGAGTGTGAGGGACCAACCTCCAAAGCAGTTGTGTAATTGAAGGGTCAATTAAAGAGACATTAGACAAGGCATGGACGGGCTCACCTCTTTCATGGAGTCTGGAATCAGAGAGAGGGAGAGCTAATGTATTCTCTCATATGCCTAGTCTGGGCTAGCAAATGCCCCAACCCCCCACCTTAGAACATTAGTAACAGAAAGGGGAGGTATTAGGATAAAGTGACCAGATTTGAAGCGGGACACCATTGACCGGGGGTGGGGGGTAGGGAAGTTCTTGATTAAAAATTCGGTCTATATGGAGCTACAAAAAATGTTCATAGAATGCAAAAAATAGTATTGTAATATATTTTAATTTTAAAATGCCGCAAGACGTTGTTAAATTATTAACAAGCAGTAAGTCTGGTCACTTTATCTAATTAGGGGCATACTCGTTACAGGAAGAAGTGACAAGGTGGGCTGATTGTAGAGTGAAGAAGGCAGCCTAACCTGGGCCATCCCTGAACTGACTTCACGTTAGGTGCCCTATGATCTTTATCAGAAGGGAACTGATTGATCCAAGGATGGGTGGACAATAGGGTCTGATTGTTCTTCTCAGAAGAGTCTCTGGGTGCACTAAAGAGCAGCAAGAGCATCATAGGAACATCTTTAAGTGACCCATTATGAGGGGAGACTCTGGGGATGATTTTTAGCCAGGAGAATGTGACTTGGATTCATTGCCAACTCACAAATATGGTCTTCCTCCATCAGAATCTGCCTCCCAGACTCTTTAAGTATGACTGTAGGGAATTTGTCCACATACACTCTCTTCCCGGGTCTTGGTTTCCCAGAGTCAGAACCGACTTGATGATACCTAACAGCAGAGGCGTTTTCGGTTTTCATAATTGGGAAGTGCTATTGGCATCTTGTAGGTAAAGATCAGGGACGTTACTAAATGTCCTCCAACGCACAGGGAACCTGCCTCTCCCATCAAAACATTGTGGTGTCATTCCTGAGAGCCACGAAGTGGGGTCTGACAAATAAGGATCTTCTCTACAAAACACCCAGATGTTGTTTGATCCCGCACTTTCCTCACCACTGCTATGACGACTAACAGGTGCAGTCACTGTGTCAATCCAATCATTCTTTTCACCGACCCTCTTTAGGAAGCATAAGACCCTTCCTTCTCTAGGGATCTGAACCTCCTGATAACATGTCCCAAACAAGCAAGACAAAAGTCTTACCATCCTTGCTTCTGAGAAGCACCCTCTACTCTGACATAGGGAGAACACTGAAATTGATCGAACGCAGCCATGGAAGCAGTATTCCTTGAGTATACACAGAGAATGTGCTTGACTGTTCATCAAGAGATTGGAGGTTGGAATCCAACCAATGCCTACGCATCTACTTCTGAAAGATCAGCCATTCAAAGTCCAGAACCACGTTCGACGCCGAGGCCACCATGAGTCAACAGTGTTTTCAATCAGATATGGGCTCTGTGACTTAGAGCCTCCAGGTAGGTCCACCTCACTCCCTTAAGGGTGGGGACAAAGGATGACCTCCATCCACACACTGTTTCTGAAGACGCCCCAAGTATGACTCCTTCAGGAACTCCTGACCATTGCTATGACCGGAATGGAAGCCATTTCAGAATGTAGAATCCTCCGGTTCTTAGGCAGCATTCCCTCCTTCATCATGGACAACACTTTGAGATCGACTGTTAGTCATTCAGTCAATTCTATGATTATCTTTAAAAACAAACTCAGTCATCAAGTCGATTGAGACACAGCAAGCCTACAGGAAAGAGTCCAATTGCTCTCTAGTGTTTCTGACACTGGGAATCTTTTTCTCCCTCCTGGCTGGTTGGTCCAAACCGCTGAGTTAGCAACCCAGTGCTTAACCCACGGGTCCCCCAGCTACGGAAGTATCTACCATTTCGGCTCTTTATCTCAACAATTCTTCCGTACTCTTTTTTTCATAAACTATTTTATTATTTTCACTGTTATGAAAACGGCTTTAAAAGAGAATGCCCAGGCCGAAAGAGGAATGCTACTAGGTCTCTGCTACATCTAGGTCAAAATGCATATATTTGAAACGTTACCTTTTTCCATCCTATCCGTATTAGAAGCGCTCTTACAAAATCAGGGTCTAATCATCTACACTCCAAGCAAGGTAACTTGCCCCAGGGAGGAGTGACACGGATCACCAGTGAAGAGGCACAGAGAGATGGATTTAAAATGCCATTATGGACATTTCCACGAAGCCCTAAGGTACAGGACACCAAGAAGCCACCGGCCGTAGATGGCCAAAGGGAAGTTTCCCTCGGGAGAGGGAAGCCCTCCTCCTGACACATGCGCAGTGGGGAACCTCTGGGGCGCGCCCTCCCCTCAAACGCACGCAGTCGGGTGCTCGCGGGGCGCGGTTACCTCGGTCCCTTCTGGGCGCTTGTGGAGCGAGAGCGCACATCCTAGAGCGGGGGGAACGAAAGGTCATTAAAACCTCTCGGTAGCAGCAGGAGAGTTTAGAGTCCATAAACGGCGAGGTTATGGAAGGAAAGTGGGCGAGAAAGCCTCTGCTAGCCAGCCACCCCAGAACAGAAAGCTCGATCGGGTCCAGATCAGGAAAGAGCATTTGCGGAGCCCAGGGCGCAGGCGCATTCAACGTTCCGCTTCCGGAGGGCGGGGGAAAGCCGTGATCCCGCCCCCTGCGAGGCCTTTCTCGCGTCACGTGTCCGGCGCGTCCTGTGTCACGTGAGCCGCAGGTGGCGGCCGAGCTACGGCAAGACAGAGAGCGCGAGAGAAGGGGAAGCCGGAAGAGGCTTGAGGGAAGCAAAGAGGGGGCGGGTGCAGGCAGCGCTGAAGTGGGCCCGGGGTGCGCGTGCGCCCGCCTCTCCCGCCTGCTCCCCCCGCCCAAGGGGCCCCGCGGCCCTCCCCGCTGGCCGGGTGACAGCTGGGCCCCGGCTGCCGAGCGCGGCGGAGTTCGTCGGGCGCGTGCTCCCGCCCTCGCGTGGGGCCGGCCGCCCCTCCCCCGCGTCTCGCCCGTCCCGTCGCGTCGCGTCGCGTCGCGTCCCCTCGGGTGGCGGCGGCCGGGTGCCGAGGAGAGCCGGCGGCGGCGGCGGCGGCGGCGGCGGGGACCCCCTCTGACTGCCCGGCCCCTGTCCCGGGTCCGCCGGCTGCCTCTCCCCCCTCCGTGGCGGGGCCGGCCGCCACTCCGGCCCCAGGATGCAGAACGTGATTAACACGGTGAAGGGGAAGGCGCTGGAGGTGGCCGAGTACCTGACCCCCGTCCTCAAGGTAAGCCGCGCCCGGCTGGCCCGGGGCTGTCAGGCACGCGCCCGGTCGGCCCGCGCCGCGGACCGGCCGCCGGGCGCTCCGGGGGCTTCCAGGCCGGCCCAGGTGGGAGGGATGGACCTCGGACGGCGGTGCCGTGCCAGCCACGGGGGAGCCCGAGGGACGAACCCCGAGCGCCGCTGTGCGTGCGCGCGCGCGCCCCCGTCCCCGCCCGGCTCTGGGCACGTCGGGTGGGAAGGGGGTCGCCAGATGTCAGCGCGTAAGATTGTGACATCTGCGGTTGTGTACGGCTTTCTACACGGGTCTTTGGGGATCTTGCTCTGAAAAATAAAATCGGTTACCCGTAATCTAAAATGACATGTCGCCAGTTTTGGGGTTTTTTTTTTTGGGGGGGGGGGGTTGCTTTCTAAGATCATGGGAAACCTCTTATCAGTATCAAATAGGCAAGTTTGTACTCTCGACCTCTCTTGTTTTAAGTTTCAGAGAAACAGAGTGAAAAATTGCAATAGTAACTCTTTGCTAGCTAAGCAGCAACACCGCGCTTTTCCCAAGCTTTGAAAAAGAGGGATCACTAGTTAAACTTGAACTTCAGTGATACCAAGGCGTGACTTGACCTTGTTCCATGTTGTGTATGTTTATTATGTGGGCAGTAGTACAGTAATACAGTGCTTTTAAAAAGTGACACATTTTGCGATTTGAGGAGTTAAATTTCTAGAGGTGCATTCATTTCTCTTTCTAACAGATTTCAGGGTTTTTTTCGTGCTTTATTTTGATAAGCTTATTTGCCTTTCTGACAATGTGATCGAGGTGGATGGCAAAATTTTGCTTTCTTTTTTAAGTTTGGGTTTTGGTTAAAACTTGAGAAATCTTAATGTGGAGATCAAATATTGGAAAATGGGTTTTCTTTATTCAAGAAGCAAGGCCAGTATGCCTCAAATAGTAGACAGGTTGTCCTTTCCCTCTGCCCTTTTCCTTTGCATACTTTTCTAAGCATTTCTGAGGCAGATTTTCAAATAATCCCCTTGCTAGACATGTTTTCAAAAGTATATGAATGAGAATTCCAATTCTTGTATTGTTTATATTGTTTACTATGAGACCCATCTTAAGATTATTTAGTAGGCTAAAGTTGAAAATTATTTTGACTTTTGAAAAATTTTTTTGTGTGTGGTGTTCCAGAATAATAGCTTGACATAAATACAGAAGATTTAAATAATATGGAAATATTCCATTTCTTAATTTCCAGAAGAGAGGAGCCAGAGAAGACCCCTCAAATAAAAAAGGTGAAAGGCTGAACTGAAAGGGAACTGTTTAGTGTGTTCCTTTTAAAATCAGGAAAGCAGAACCAATGACCCTTTACTTTTCCCTCCTGTGGAAACAGCTTACAGAAAGAATCCTTTCTGCTAGAGGTGAGAATGCAAAACAAAATGTTCAGGAAAAAGTAATGGCAGTCTTAAACCCCCAAACCATAACTACTGTCAATGGAGTCAATTTGAACTAATCGCAACACTCTATGGCAAAGTAAAACTCCTTGCCTCCCTGCTTTGAGTTTCTGAAGCTCTTTTTATGGGAACAGAACACTTGGGCTTTCTCCTAAGGAACAGCATAGTAGGTTTGAACCCCTGACCTGGGGCTTAGCAGCTGCCACGTAAACCACTGTACACCCTCACTCTGCCCACTGCTTTCAACTGCATGCTGACTCACAGTGGCCCTCAGAGTTGCTGGTAGTTTTGAACTGTCAACCAGGAGGATCCCAGCCCAACAATTAAATCTCTACCCCAGCAGTGCCCCATCTCGGACTCTCATGACCTAGCAAGTAAAAGGAACCCTGGGTAGAGTGGGTTATGTGGTGTTGGGCTATTAACTGCACACACAGCTAGCCAGTAGAAACCATCAGCTTCTTGGCTGTATGACAGAAAACAAGTTAAAACGAAGGATTTCTTTTAATTTCTTTTTTTTTTTTTTGAGGACAATAGTAAGAGCCAAAAGCCTAAGCCCTCAAGATGATCATCATGATCCTCACAAACCTCATGCTCATATCTACTTCTTGTTCACTCTTGTTTAAGCCAGGCTGACCCTCCTCTGTGTTCCTGCCCTACAGAAGTTGCCTAGGGGTGTTTTTGTTTGCTCTGACCTCAAGTTGTGGGTGACTTCTTGGGCTACGAGGTCAGCAGTTCGAAACCACCGGGTGCTTCTTGGGAGCATCATGAGGCTTCCTGCCGTCAGGCTCGGGAACCCATAGTTATAGTTTTACCCTGTTCTGCCAGGTGACTTGGAGTGAGATGGACTCAGTGACAGGGGACTCTGCCTGAAATGCTCTCCCCCTAGACAGATGGCTTGCCCCTTTCTTCGTGGACGCTGCCCTTGAACTGTGCAGTTTGTCTTTTGCAATCCTGTTTTAGCTAGCCATCTTCATCCCTTCTCTTGCTGTTCTCCGCTTTATTTTTCTTAATGGCGTTCTTTGCTTACTATACTTTTCCTTACTCTCGAAATCACATCCCTGAGAGGGTCAGAACGAATTTGATCTGTTTCACTCATTGCACTACGCCCAGGTCTTAGCAGTGCCCAGCACACTCTGATGCTATGTTTTAAGTGGATCAGATTCTTAGATGAATCTTTTTTTTGTAGATGACCACATTTTATATATGACTTAAAATGTACTAGGATACTAGTAAAATGACATTCTGCCTTCAGAGGGAAGCATTGACATTTTCACTGTTGTTAAATAACATCAGAATACCATCAGGTATGCCATGGTGGACAAGTTGGACTGCCATCCACAAGGCCCTCAGAGCCTCCCGGGGCAGCCATCCCCAGACCTGTCAAGTTGCTCTCAGTCAGTATTTACATAGGGTCATTGAACTTGGTCTGGTCATGTTTGTATAAACCTTTGAATTATTTTTCAAAAAACTCGCTTTCGTAAGACGTAACCAAATCCACTGCCATGAAGTCGACTAGGGCTCAGTAAGGAACCTACAGTGCCTTATAAGACCTAACCGAGTTGCCCCATTAGTAAGACTGTAAATGTTTTTGGAAGCAGGGAGCCTCATCTTTCACAGAAGGGCTGTGGCTTTATGCCTATAGCCTTGGCCCCCTACACCACCAGTGTTCTCTGGTTGTAGCACCGGATTGTTAACCTAGATCAAGGGACAAGCCATCTGTGTAAGGGGAGAGCATTTCACTGCTGGGTTATTCAGTCTTCTCTTAGTATTCAAGTTTTTTGGAGCATACTTAAAACTGATTCTTTTCCCCCAATCTATTTTTTTCTATAAACTAGGTTATTTTGAAACTGCTTAATGCTGGAAATAACAGCTACATCATAGACTAGTTGTATTTTTTGGTGGGGGGGGGGCATTAGTTGTATTTTTTTTTAAACTTCTAACAAGACAAAGAGTTCTCTTTAATTTAGATAACTTTACTTTGTTTTCCATGAAAAAAATTGAGAAAAAAATGGATTCAGAATCCTGGGCTACAATTGTTTTCATATCGGTTTCACCCATTAGCCTTGCCTATTCCAGGAGGTCAAAGTCATTGTTTTTTTTTTTTTTGTCTGCCTCATTGCCTGGAATAGTAGATGCCAAACAGATTGTTGCTCCACAAGTGTTTTCTTATTAATATGAATAAAAAGCAGAAGTTCATTTTATTCACTTTTTTTAATTTTAGGAATCAAAGTTTAAAGAAACAGGAGCTATCAACCCAGAAGAGGTAAGCATTGGATAGAAATTAAGGCTATTAAATTTAGGGGAAACAATTATATTAACACCCTGCTTTTTCTGCTCTGTAAGAAAAGCTTTTGAATTTTAGTCATGATTTCAGTAAAATTGGATTCTATTTGCCATATTTCAAATTTTAAACAATGTGCTACTTCCTATAAAAGACGAGGTTACTTCCCTCTTTATTTGCCACTTCTCCCATTCTTCTGTACTTCCTCTGTATTTAGAAATAAGCTTCCGGGGCAGTTGTACCCTCTGCTCATCTCCGTGTCATACTAGTCTGAGCAGGGGGCACTGTGACATTCGCAGACATGACTGTTTGCCCCAAATGGGTTTTCTTGACTTTCTGGTGGTAAATGCCCCCCACTGCTGGGACATTTCAGTCTTCTCTTAGTATTCAAGTTTTTTTGTAGCATACTTAATACTGATTCTTTAACTCCAGTCTTTTTTTTTTTCTGTAAACTAGGTTATTTTGAAACTGCATAATGTGGGAAATAACAGCTGTGTCATAAACTAGTTGTATTTTTTTTAAAAAAACTTCTAACAAGACAAAGAATTCTCTTTAATTTACATAATTTCACTTTGTTTTCCTTGAAAAAAATAGAGGAAAAAAATCGATTCAGAATCCTGGGCTACAATGTCTTTTTAGAATCCAGTATGTGTTATAAGTAGCTAAGGTTTTATCAGACTTATTTTTGCTCTTAACAAATGGAACAGAATTTATTTGAGTGTGACTTAAGCACTCACTGAAAACACCACTCTTTGGTAACAGACCTTACTTTATTATTTTGGAAGAAAAAACTTACTGTGCGGCACATGACAGAATCTTACTGCTGCTGTAAATTCCAAGACTACAAGCCAGTGAATTAACTGGCCTTTCAATTGGCTATTGTGATGAAATAGTGGTTGATCTGTTGAGCTGCAAACCACAAAATTAGCCGTTCGAAACCACCAGCTCACCCATGGGCGAAAGATAACTTCCTTGAAGAGTTACACGCTCCGAAACCCACAGGCTCTCTCATCTGTGCATTGGCATTGCTACGAGCCAGAATGACTCGAGGGCAGTGAGCGGTTTTTTGGTTTTGTTTTATGAAATCCAAAGGAATTTTAAGAAAATTGTGCTGAACAAAACCAGTTCAGATGGGTACCTTGCACATGTAAAATTACCTGTTTTTACTAAAGTCACATAATGGTGTAGAAAGCACCCAGAAGACTTGCCTTTAGGTCAGCGATTCTCAACCTGTGGGTCAAGACCCTTTTGGGGCGAATGACGCTTTCACAGGGGTCGCCCAATTCATAACAGTAGCAAAATTACAGTTACGAAGTTTCAACAAAAATAATTTTATGGTTGGAGCGTGGGGGGCGGGGGTGTGCACAGCATGAAGAACTATTAAAGGGCCTCGGCATTAGGAAACTTGGGAACCACTACTTTAGGTGAATTTCTTTAGGTTTTTTTTCTCGTTCTCCTTTGGGCAGTGCATAGTTGCCCAGCTTAGGCTAGTTTCATCACTTAAAATGTGAGATTGGGCCTAGATAATCTTTAAGCCATCTGTTCTACTTATCTTAGTTATCTAGTGCTTCAGTAACGCAAATGCCACAAGTGTGTGGATTAAAGAAACAAAGATATTTTCTCACAGTTCTTGAGGATTCAAGTCCAGGATCACAATCCTGGTCCCATGGATGCCATACTGTCTGTCTTTCCCAGTAAGTGCATGCCTGTTTTACTCTGTATAGTAACTCAGGAGTTATAGATTTAAGATGCACCCTTTATTGCTAGAACTTCAACAGATGCATAGATTGCATTATATCTGAAAGCATTATGGGAGGTCATGGCATTAGGTCTCATCCACAGATAGAGGTTAGGGTTCCAACAGATATTGTGGAGATAGTGTAGGCATCATGAGTTCAATGCTTTTAGTGCTCATGAAACTGGCCTTCGATCTTGAGGACATTAAAGTGCTTGCCAAACAAAGCTGTAATGGAGACGTGACTTTTGAAGCTGCTGTTAGGTGTCATCGAGTCTCTTGTGACTCGCGCTGCCATGGGCACAACAGTGAAACATTGCCTGACGCTGTCTACCAGCTTCACAGTTGTTCTTTCATTTGAGCCCATTGCTGTTGCCTGGGACAGTCCATTTTGTGAAAGGTCTTCCTCTTTTTCACTGTCCTTCTACCAAACATGATGTCTTTCTTCAGGACTGGTCTGCCCTGAACACATGTCCAAAGAATGTACTTGAGACAAAGTTTCTGTTCTTTTCCTCTACTGTGAAGTCTGGCTGTACTTCTTCCATGGAACTTTCCATTTTCTTCACCAGCATCATCATTCAAATGCATTTCTTCCTCTTTGGTCTTCCTTACTCAACAATCAGATTTCACATGCATATGAGGCTTGTGTCAGGCCCACCCTAGTTCTCAAAGTAGCACCCTTTTTTTCAGAACTTTAAAGAGATCCTGTGTGGCGTAGTTATTTACCCGATACAATGTGTCATTTGATCTCTTGACGCTGTTTCCATGAGTAGTGGATTGACTGGATCAAGAGAGACGAGATCCTTGACAACTTCAACCTTTTCTCCATTTTTTCATGATGTTTGTCCAATTGTGAAGATTCAGTTTTCTTTACATTGAGTTGTAATTCATACTCAAGGCTTCAGTTCCCCCCTCCTCATCACCAAGTACTTTTAAGTTCTCTGCAGGTTAAACAAGATTGTGTTATTTGCATGTAGTAGGAAATTAATAAGCCTTTTTTTCACCTGATGCCACATTCTTCTTATAATCCAGCTTCTTCAATTATTTGCATCGTGTACAGATTGAGTAAGTATAACCCTGAGGCACCATACCTTTCCTGATTTTAAACCATGTGTAGTATTCCTGTCTTGTTCAAACAAATACCTCTTGATCCATGTGCAACGTCTGCATGAGCACAATGACATGCTCTTTTCAAGGTTATCCATCGATCAAGATCTACTCAGTCAAATGCTTCTGCCCAGTCAATAAAACACAAGTAATCATCTTTCTGGTATTCTGTGCTTTCAACCAAGACCCATTGGCATCAGCTATGATATCCTTTGTTCCATATCCTCTGTCAATCTAGCCTGAACCTCAGGAACCTCGTGCCATTGGACTGCTACAACCATTATTGGATGATCTTTAGCAAAATTTTATTGCATGTGCAATTATTGATATTGTTCTATAATTTGAGCATTGTGTTGGGTCACCTTTCTCTGGAATGATACAAATATGATCTCTAAGTCACTTGGCCAGGTAGCTCTTAACCAAATTTCCTGGCATAGATGAATGAGTGTTTTCAGTGCTTCATCAGCTTGCTGGAACATTTTGAATGTTATTCTTTCAATTCCTGGAACTTTGTTTTTGGTTAATGCATTCAATACAGCTTGAATTTCTCCCTTTACTATTGTTGGTTCATGTTCATACACTACCTCCTGATATGGTGGCATGTCTATTTGTTTTATATAATGACTTTATTCTGTCTACTTTTGATGCTTAATTTTGTCCATAGAGTCTTTTAATGTTGCACTCAAGACTTGATTCTTTCAGTTTCAAATATGCTGAGTGAGTTCTCTATTGGTTTCCTAACTCTGGGTCTTTACATATGTCATTATAATAAAATAATTTATCTTTGAAAGCTGCTCTTTGAAATTTTCTGTTTGGCTCTTTGATGTCATCATTTTTTTTTCACTTGCGTTAGCTACTTTATGATTATGAGCAAGTTTCAGAGTCTCTTCTGATAGCTACTTTAATCTTTTCTTTTTCCTTTTTAATGACCTTTGACTGTCTTCATTAACAATATTCTTGATGTCATAACTTATCTTCTTTCATTAGTGTGCAGTGCAGCCAATCTGTTAATGGGGCATTCTTGAAATTCAGGTGAGATAGACTGAAGGTGTTCTCATGGATTTGCTTTACTTTTCTTCTGCATCAACCCGAACTTACATATGAATAATTGATGGTCTACTTGGTTTGAGCTTCTTTCTCCATCCTGTCACTCCACAGATATAGTCAGTTTGATTTCTGTGTATTCTATCTGAGGAAGTCCATGTGTATAACTGCCATTTGTGTTGTAGAAAAAGGTATTTGCTATAAAAGTTGTTGTTCTTGCAAAATTCTGTCATGCAATCTCCAGTTTCATTTCTACCACCAAGACCTTATTTTCCAACAATTTTTCCTTCCTCTTTGTTTCCAATTTTTGCAATGCATGTTTGATTAATTTAGGCTGAAGTTGTTGGTCGATTTCTTTAGTTTCCTCAGCACTAACTAGTGGTTGATGCATAAATTTGAATAACACTTGTATTGATTGGATTTCCTTGAAGGTGGATAGATATAATCCTAGTACAATCATTTTATTTCAAGCTAGATCATGAAATGTCCCTTTTTGAGAATGAAGGTAATGCTTTTCTTCTTGAGTGTGTCATTCCCAGCATGGTAAACCATATAATGTTCTGGTTGAAGATGGCAACACTAATTTAGCATTGGCTCACTAATGCCTGGGATATTTGTTTTTATGTTTTTTTTTTAACTTCCAATTCTCATAGATTCAGACTTTGTACATTCTAAGTTCCGATCGTTAGATTTTTGCAGCCATTTCTTCGCATTTTGAGTTTTGCCCCATCAGGAAATGAAGGTTAAGAAGGCATTACTACCACATCTCACAGACTCTATTCCTGGCCAACTCTACTTTGAAAATGTAGCTCTGCCTTAGTCATATTTTGAGCTTTCTGACCTGAAACACTCATGTATGACATTATCTCTGACAGTGTTTTGCTTGTTTCTTAGATTTTCAGTATGTGACAGTGTTTTGATTATGCATGAAATTTTCAGCACCTATCCTCCAAAGAGGATAGCCGATTCCTTCTTCACAGTCTGTTCTTAGTCTGGAAATTCTTCTGTTCATTTTGAGTACCCTGCTGGCATTTGAAATGTCAGTGACATGGCTTCCAGCATCACAGCAACCCACAAGCTACCACGGTGCAACAAACTGACAGACAAGTAGTGGACTCTTAAAACTGAGCATCTGAAGTCAAGAGTAGAAGTGACAGTATTCTGGTCTTGTATCCTTAAATCATAAATCATAGTTTCCCAAACTTATTTGGCCTACTTTTCCCCTTTTCAGGGAAAAAAACAACAAAACTGTCCCCCAGCAATGGAAATTTTTGTACGCTAGCTCATGACCCAGGATAAAGGGTTAGGTATCACCCACCAACCTGATGCTCAGATCATTCCAGTTTCCTCCAGGGTATACTATCCCCCACACTTGTTGGTAATATTTTATCTTGGTGGGGGTTTCTATTTTATATTTGAACGGGAGTTAAAAGTTAGTGGGGAAATGGAATTAAAAGTAACTTTTCTATGAGGGTTTGAAGCCCCTTCTCCTTGATATTAAATCTCACAAGAGAGTATTTAATTACTGAGTAAAAGTTGTTGTAAGTAATATTGATAATGTAGAAATTTGAGTCTATTTTTATCTTATATTTAGTTTATTTGAACATAAATAAGTAATAGTGTTCATTGCAAACTGTTAATGAGGTTTGATGGACATTTGTGAAATTTCTTTCTTTTAGGGTTTTTTCTATCTTTCGGTAACTTTTAAGTTTTTTAAGGCCACTAGAGGCACAAGGAGGCAGAAGTCTTAGGACTTCATGGCAGTATCTTTAAGGAATTTTACTTTTTTGCTATGCTTCTACTCTTGGTAGTGATAATTTAGTTTATTATAACAGCAGTAGTAATTGTAACAGCTGGTTGCAGTAAATCTAAAATACTTGATTCTTGGGAGAAAGCATTTTCGCTTTTTATTCTTGTTTTACCTCATCAGTTTAAATAATAAAGCTTATTAAAACAACAAACACAAAGTTGCTATTGGAAATACTAATATCGGTCTTGCACTATTGCTAAATCTTAACCTTGTTAATGTGTTATTCTAAAAGAGGATCTCAGAGTTTTTATTTGATTGATTTACTTTCTGAAATTACAAATGTGTATTTGTGTATTGACATGCTTTATTCTGAGAGGCCTTAGAAGATTAAAGATACTGTAACACTTTTGCTGTGGAATAAACTTATAAACAAAATAAAGCACGGGAAGTGAGAGTTGTTATGAAATACAAATAATTGGGAAAGTGTGTGCACTCTCCTTTTAATTGGGGCATTGAAAATTATGTTCAATAGGCTTGTGTTCTGCCTCAAGAATAAGCAGAGTTGCTCTCTGCTGATAAAGCTAGCTCTTGGCTAACAGCAATTGCCAAAAGGGGACACTATTCCTACTTAAGTCTGTTTTTGTTTTCATTGTTGTAGTAAAGCAAAAATTTGTAGAATACAAATTTTTTTGCTTAGTCGGTTTCCTTATGAGCTATATATTTTAAAGGCATCCCCAAAGTTTTTTCTGCATTCCTTAGAACTGCATTTCTGTTTTTACTGTTTCCTTTAAGACTGAGAAAGAAGCTTTAACATTGACCATTATCTAAATTAAGGGAGAAAAAGTAGCATGCATTGTGATATAATCGGCTAACCTTACATTAGAGACTTTTTGAAGTTTGGCAACTTAAACTTTTTTTTCAGAAGTTTTCACTCAGTAGTAAGAGTCTCGATATTTTATTTATCCCTGAATATAGTAATTGGAGTTTTCAATTCTATAGCCCTATCTTTATTCATTATATGATACTGTTTGCTATTAGCATTATTTATCCTAGTGATAAAAATAGCATATTTACAATATAACAGTAAAGTTTTTGTTTTCTTTCAAGAGTGACCTGAATTTGTATGAATAGTAGAGTGATCAGTTTGGTATTTTACCATGCTACATTTAGTGATGCTGAACTTTTCTTTTCATGTTCTTTGTAAACCCTGAATAGTTTGTGGCAGCGGGAGATCATTTAGTCCACCACTGTCCAACATGGCAATGGTAAGTAAACTTGAGTAAAAACTAAGGCTATGGCTCTAGCTCCTCCTGAGTTCCTTCCAGCTGAGGCTTATGTGGGGTGTGACATACCCTTTGGGCATTTATTTTCAGTCCTATAAGAGCTGTGTTACATTATAAGAGGCCAGAGACCAGAGAGAGGCCTGGGTGTCCTGTGCAAGTAATTGCATCTTTCAGCTTTTTTCACCCGTTTTCTTATTAAATTCCACAATTGTGAGTTTTGTCTGAATTCTGTGTGACTGTTGCAATAATTATCCAGCCCAGCTAAAGTGTGCTGTGGGAGGGACCAAACCAGAATAAACTACTACTATAAGTCTACATTGGTGATTCTTGGTGCAAGGCAAACCCTAAACAGGGTGGAACTGTGGGTTTCTGAGCCCAGAACTCTTTGTCAAAGTGGAAAGCCTGGTCAGGTGTGGCTGAGTGGTTTCGAACTGCTGGCCTTGCATTTAGAAAAGCCTCAGGCATCACCACTTAGCCACCTGGTGTCAATTAGAGGTGATTGCTCCTCTCCATTGCTTAGCCACTGACTCCCATCCCAAGTAATTTTGTTAGATTCCTTGGTGGGGAATACCTCAATTCTTGGTTTGCTGCAAGAAAGAAATTCACACCCAAACTGGTTTGGGATCCAAGTGAGTTTTTTACAAAAGGTAGCAAAAGTTTCAGGTTTTACAACAGGCCCTTCACACCCATCTGAGGCAACCTGATACCAAAGAAACTGCAATATGGGGAGCAGCTGGAAAAGAGGGAGGTGGTCACTTGGGTCAGGTGATTTTTTTTTTTTAGGAACTTGTGCTGAGAGGTGTGATTGTTGGCGCTGATGGATCCCATTGGCCTAGAGTGGGATCTTGAATTTGCATATGCCCTCTAGCCTCTATTGGCTTCAGACTTCCCATGGGGCGGGGGCGGGGGGAGGCTCTTAGGCATGGAGAGGAGCAACCCCCTATTCTGCTATCTAACAATTTTTTTATGAGTTCAAATGAAAGTTTCAGAATTCAGGGCAAGAGATTCTAGAATTAATGATGTTTTTAAATATTAAAAAATTTTAAATAATTAAATCATTTTAAGCCAGAGTTGGTACTCTTTTCTACCTCTTGCCTTTTATTTCCCTTAGTTTTTATATTTAACTTATGCTCAAGATAGTTCCTGTTTTTAATCATTTTTAATTTTCTAGGGTGTGTTAGGCCAGGTTAACTAAAGAAACAATCCAGAGATACTCAAATGTGTAAGAAAGAGCTTTATTTTAAGAAGTAATTGTGGGCTGAGCCCTGGTGGCATAGTGGTTGTGTGTGGGACAGCGACCCACGGGTTTGGCAGTTCAAATCCAGCAGCAGCTCTCCAGGAGCAAGGGTGGCCCTCCTACTCCCACCAGGGGGCAATGATGCCCATGAAAAAAGAGATGTAATTGTATATCAAGCAAACATCCTAACCCAGTCCAGATCAAATCCATAAGTTCAATATTAGTCCATAAAGCTCTCTTCAGACTCATGCAGCCACATGGAATGATGCAGAATTCAGGAAGATCACAGTTCAGGCAGGTGGATGTTTCTTCAGAGTTCTGCCTGCAATCTAGGTTAGCCAGCAGGAAAGGTGAAGGCAGAAAGGGGAGGAAGGTTCCTAGCACCCTCTTTAGGAGAAGGCCATGCCCATAAGGAGCCACCTGCTTGACAGGCTAGACCCCACTACACTTTTCTATGTCTTCAAGTTGACATGAAATTGTGTAACTACTATATAGGGCATTGATATTTATGTATCATTAAAAACTAAATGTGTGTTAGTACATCCTTTTCTCCATTCTGTGTTTTTCAACTCCATATTTAAAATTGAGGTTGTATAGTGTACACCCTCTGATTTTAGTAAGGGTTATTGCTACTCACCACTTTACTATCTAAATTGTTTGTTAAAAATGTATATACTGAATTTTGATTGTAATTTAGATATATTTGAAGTCAAATAGATATGTAAAAATTAGATTATTTTTGAACTATTTTAGGGTTTTCTTGATAAACATACATTTCTATGATACAATGTCATATGTATTGATAGATATTGATTTATGATGTATATTCTGCTTGTTCCAATTCCTTCGTTATATCCCATAATTATTTGATTAGCTTAGATATGATTATGGAATTGTGTGTATATATGGGCAGGATCTTTAAACTTCAGAGTTTATAGTTCTATGAATTATGCATCTTGAAATCATTGGACTATAATTTAGAACTCATTTACATCTTGCTCCAGTGCCTGTTCTTTTGACTGGCTTTCTGAGTCCAAAGGAATAATCCACCTTACGTCTGTGGTAACTACGTCCATGGTAGAAACAACTTCTTGCCATGCCATGCTTTCCTGTGTACAAGTCCCAGTACCTTAAGGACCATCTTTTCAGTGCCTTTAGCATTTGCTTGATCTTGAGGAATTTGACTCTTGGAAATGGCCTAAAGCAACCCAAAGGGCTGCCACAATGGAGTATGTCCTGTTTTTTTGTGTGTCCTTAAAACCTGTGGACTGAATTTAAGACTGAAGCTTAACAAGGTAGCAAGCACTATATTTGTGCTTTTACAGTGGTGTGTCAAACACCAGATGCCACCCTAGATCTGACCGGTTTCAATAGAGTTAACAGGAAAATCTTTGAACAAATGCCTCCTGAGGGATTCCAGCGTATCCTAGAAAAATGGGAAGCACTGTTACTGGCTTTGGCCCACAGAGGGAGTAGTGCTCAGGAGCAGGACCCTCGGAGTCTCTGGCTTCCTTCTGGTGGTTTCATTGTTTGGTTTTGTGATCCTGGGCAATTTGACTTTATTAAGTTTTTGTTTGCTTAACTGTAAATATGGATATTAATATTGCCTAGTTTTATTAGGATTAAATAAAAAATACAGATTAAAATTTTAATTTGTGACACTAAGTATTCAGTAAAAGTTTGTTTTTAGTCATCATTCTCAACATTATCATTTTGTGATTCAAATGATCTCCTGTCTCAGTTCTGATTTTCATACAGTGATAGGAATGGGATCTTGGCAGCAACCAACTTTGTTATGTAATGCAATGCAGCTTTTTTCCTGCCTCCTCTTGGCTTGAAAATGAGCATTGCTTTAGGACTGAAACCATGAATGAGCATATACACACTAGGGAATGGCATTTTCTTTTTATTTGCAGACAAATATAACACTTATTTAATCTGTATTATTCTAATCCTTTTGTATAATAACAAATTATCTTAGATCTATATATCTTAGTGCATTTCACTTTTAAAGGTGAGTTATGCTTTTCAACGCTTTGAGTGAAAGTATACCGAGTCAATCTTTAAATGGCATTCTATCCAAAATAGTAGTAAAATAGTTTTCTTGGGAGCATGACATAGTTTTTGTTTTCTTTTTAACATTTGACTGTAGTTTGCGTAAAAATGACAGTCAAATCATCAGTTTTCCATTAAACAATTTATGCACATTTTGTCTCTTGACATTTGCAAATCCTCAATGTAACCGTGCTCTGTTCACTTCTTCCCTGGGCTGTTGTCCATTCCCCCTTCTTTCCTGCTCCTTCCAGTCTTGTCAACATTGTTTTGGGGCAAATGCTAACCAAGTTGGCTAGTTTTGAGACCTAGATGTGATATCTTTGTTACATACTACCTTCTTAAAGTTTATGTGTGTCTCTGTGTACCTTTCATGTTTTCAAAGGGCTACAGGTGAAGATTCCAAAGTGAAGGCATATTTACCAAAAGGCAAACAATTCTTGGTAACCAAAAATGGTAAGAATTATGTTGTATATATTAAAGAATGGTGTACAGTTACATCTATAACAAAAACACAACACTTTAAAATACTTACTGGTCTTAATCTATACTTAAAACTGTGTTCATAAATTGTTGTTCTCAGATAACAATTTAGAAATTTAATGAAACCCTGTATTTTCTGCTGGTGGAGTTTAGTTTAGTTTTGTTTTTTTTCCCATTTATTTAGCTTTTATCTCCCTCAGTTCCCCTCCCATGCCACTAGTCCCCCCGCCCCCCCCAAAAAAAACATTTAATTGGATGAAGAAAGTGCAAAGCACAAAGTTGACTTTTGTCCAGTTGATGTCATAATCTGTTTAGATATTTGACATTAATTTTCCTTAGATTTACATTCTCAGTGAAAAGATGAAATTGCTAACTATTTTATACATCTAAAGTCTCCAAACTAAAGAAACTATTACCCACTTTGTCATGGAAAGATTGCTTCTCTCCCTCTGCCATTGAGTCATGCCAACTTGTCGATCCCATAAAACTAGGTAGAACTGTCCCGGGCGTTTCTGAGATGGCAACTTTACAGGAATAGGAAGTCCCCTCTTTCTCCCTTGAAGCAGATAGTGGTTTGGAACTACTGACCTTGTGGATTGTAACCCAGCTTATAACCACTAAGCCACTGGGGCTGTTCTGAAGAGATAGTCACACAAATATTTTGGGGGGATGGGGCATCACTGCCCTCTGAGGGGAGTAGGAGGCCCAGCCTTGCTCCTGGAAAGCTGCTGCTGGATTTGAACTGCCAGGCTAGTGGGCTGCAGTCCCGCACTCAACCGCTACGCCACCAGGGCTCAGCCCAACACAAATATTTTGAAACAGGAACTGTTTTATAAACTTGACTTGAAAACACCAAATGTTGTCATAATCCCCATTTAATAACAAAGCAATACATAGATTTCTCTTCAAATATATCCAGTTAAAAAGGAAAAGCAATTAGGTATAAGACACAAGTTTTTTCTTACCTTTTGCATACTTTATTAGTTGATAATTATTATACCTTCCTATTTAAAAAAAGAAAAAAAAACAGATTTGTCAATCCTTTGTTAGGTGCTTTTACTTTGCAATTCCTCAGTGTTAGGGGTGAGCCCCGGTGGCGTATGTGGTTGAGTGCGGGACTGCGGCCTGCAGGCTTGGCGGTTCATATCTCGTGACGGCTCTCAGGAGCAGCGCTAGGTAGCTCCCACGACCACCAGAGGGCAGTGATGCCCACCCCCCCCAAAAAATGAGCCAAATAAATAAATAAATAAATAAATAAATAACACCTCTTAACAGCAATATTGTCTGTAAGAATAAAATTCAGCTGCTAGAGGATCATAAGGCATTCTATTATGAAAATTGGAACTTAAATTTTGAATTTTACATGGAAAGTTCCTTGAGCTTTGCAAACAGGAGATTACCTTCACCCTCCCCATCCCCCACCCCCGTCTTTGGGCGTAAAAGGTGGTGCCTCCATGTTCTGAGAGTAAAACCATTGAAGGGAAGTATTATTCTTAGTGTGAAGTTGGATAACGTCACCTCTGACTTCAGCTTGCTGTGCTTCGCAGACCATCAGGTAAAGGAATATACAGAGCACTCTGAGTGGACTGCTTTCTACTTTCTTCTGACACGGCATTTTGGGGAACAGTGTAACTGATTAATTAAGTGTCTGGACTGAATATTGCTCTAAATCATTTTCATTAGAAATGAAATGTGTCGGTGCATAGATTATGTCATTCTAGCTTTATATAATGATTATGAAAAACTAGTGGACTTATGAATAGCATGTCATGTGCTCTAACTATATTTGCCATTTTTTAATAGTGCCATGTTACAAGCGGTGCAAACAGATGGAATATTCAGATGAATTGGAAGCTATCATTGAAGAAGATGATGGTGATGGGGGATGGGTAGATACATATCACAACACAGGTAAGAGGAGACCAGGATGCTATATATTTGTTTTACACTGTCTTAAAAGTTTTAGTATTGCTCAAGTAAAGGGGGTATATAATGTGCATTTTTTGTCCCCTGTAACTTTCATTTGAGGGAAGTAGGGGAACATAATGGCAAAATAGATATTATTACTAGCTTGAAATTACTAGCTTTCTGTAATTCTTGTATTTTGAAAATATCCATATATTTATATTTCTAGATAAAAAATAAAGCGAATCAGAAGTACTGAGTGTGCATCTTAAATAACTGTAGAATCCTTTGGTTATATGTCATTCTATGACTGTAATATGAGCTCCTTGAGGACAGGACATTTACTTTATCCAGATAATATAATTAAAATAGCTGACATTGAGCAGTATAATAATTATACTGGGGCTTGTTAATGGATATTGAAGACTGTAAATTCTGTGAAGACAGAGATTCGTCGCTAAATTCTCAGTATATCCTAGTTCCTGTTGCAGAAGTTGTTCAGTAAATATTTGTTAGAGCACATTGACTGAATGTAAGCCTCTCATTAGCATTTGTTTACAAGTGTAACTTTGAAAATGCTTACTGTTGCATGAAGAAAGTATGTTCAGCATTTAGATCTTGGTTATTAGAAGCAAGGTTTCCTCTTATCTAGACTAAGTGATACAAGGATCTTAAAGCAGTGGTAAGGAAGAGCTTCTTACTTTCAGCCAATTGTCCCTTTGGATCAGCCAACCCCACGTGGTGGGAGGTTTTCTCCTGCGTTGTAGAGAGTCGTCATCGTCGAGCATTCTCTGTGCCGTCTACTCAATAGATGCCAGCAGCAGCACCCCAGTAAAACAGGGCTAAGTAATGGATACAGTACAAAGTACCTACCTCTGTAGGTCTGCTTCTCCTCTATTTGGATAAAGAAACTGCCACTTATTCTCATCTGGACAGAAGGCTCACATTCAAAACTTCTCTCATATTGTTTTAACACAGCTTGGGCTTCTTGATCTGACAGCATGTGTTTTAATGAGTGTGAACTGTTGCCGTGTCAAGAACTACAGGAGATAACAAATTCAACAAATTTTCAAAATAATTTCTTCCTTCCATCCAATGAGTAGTTCTGTTAAGCAATGACTTTTTTCCTACTCCAAAATCATTCAGCTGTTTGCTTTGATTTTCCAATGAAATTTTCTGGAAGGTGTAGGAAGTACATTTTTAGCAAAATTGTCTGCTCACTGACTAGGAGCCATTGGCTGCAGCACCATGTTTCTAATGTTAAGTTAATGAACCACTATTTCATCTAATTGTAATTCATTCCACAATAAAAACTTCCAAATCCAGGTACATATTTAAAGTGTCATTACAGAATATAAATATTGGATGCACAACACAAGTTTTCCTTGTTGACATGGGGAGAGTAGTATTTTCACAAATGGAAAACAGCATAGTATTGCACTGCAGCTTATATGATGTATGGGCCCCTGGGAGCAGAGTGGTGATAGGTTGGGCTGCGATTTGCAAGGTGAGCAGTTGTAAACCAACAGGAGTGCCTAGGAAGCAAGACTGGGCTTTTGACTAATGCAAAGAGTTGTAGTTGTGGAAACTCTGGTCGCCCGGTGCATACAGTAGCAAATTGCAGTTACAAAGTAGCAGCAAAAGTAATTTTATGGTTGGGGGGTTCAGCCCAGCATGAGGAACTGTTAAAGGGTCACAGCATTTAAGAAAGGTGAGACCCACTGGTTTAAGCGATATTCCAATGTAATTGTAGCAGTGCTTCCAATTGAATCAAAAGACTCTTAGATGCTGTGCTTTATCTTAGCTTCTCTTCCCCTGAGCTGCTTTGTGTCCCCATCCTTGTTCACCTGAGAACCCGGAAATATTTTAAAGTGGAAATACTATCTAGTGCTGCTGCCCTTGCAGAGCAGCTTGGTGCTGAGTGAGAACCAGCGAGATTGTAGTGAACCCAAAGTCAGCAGGTGTGGGTTTGGATCCGAGTTGCTTCACTTCACTGGTAGATGCATGCAAATCATTTCACAAGCCCTTAAGAGAAGTCAGTTCTTAATGAGAAATCATTGACCTGGCTACCTCTTAAGTAATTAGTGGTTATTTCGAGTAAATGAGTTGTGGACATTAAAAGACAACATCAACGAAAAATTGTTATACTCCGGGGGAATGATTGAGAAAAGAACCAGGAATGGGTTTCTGACTCACATTACATCCCAACTCCAACTTAGAAAAATTAGTTTTTACATCATGGCCTTGCTCAATGCTTTCCCTTAGGAAGGAAACATAAAAAATACGAGTCCTATAGCAAAATGTGAAGACATCAGATGGTGCCCAGCTATCAGATAAAATAGCATCTGAGGTCTTAAGGCTTATTTCCAACAAACAGCCATTAAAATGAGATGTCAGCTAAGTTCTCGTGGAACAAGCTCACCCACATCGGTCACTCAAGGCTTGTAAACCATATCAGCTGACGTTGAAGAGGGACATATTATCAGAGCCTAAATGGTGAGAATCCAATTTGCAGAAGGCTGTGGATGACAGTAGCAACCCAAGATACAATTGTGGATGCCACATAGGTAACAAACCTCCATTGATTTCCCTCCGTCCAGAAGAGAGGGGAAGGAGAGAAGGAGTTAGGGCAGTGGAGAAATGAGGGTAGATAATCAGAAGGATAAACCTGACTTGAACGATTCAAATCTTGATTTTCTACATTTTTCTGTATTTTTTTGTTTTTGTTTTTTCATATTGGGGTGTATCTTAGATGTGTCATGTCATTGGGGATGACCCTCTTGTATTTGTGTTACAAATACAAACACAAATCTTGTATTTGTGTTTTTCGGTTTTTCAATATGTGAAATCCAGGCTTGATCAACCTATAGGGACAGCAAGTAGAGTAAGGGTTTCGGTGGGGGCGTGTTCAGTAGTGAGGGGAATAGTAAAAGGGAGGTGATGAAGGCTGGAAAACTGATAGCAGTTGTACAACACTACTTGATGTGATTGACCCAAGGAATAATATATGTATTAATTCCCAACAAGTAAATAAATGAGTTGTGAAACATTATAAAGAAGAATGAATTAAATAAATGTGAAGTGGCATTAGTACCCCCAGATTTCTGAAGCAGGTAGCAAGATTAGCATAACCAATCCCTTCTGAGGAATATTTTGACACAGGCTTAACTAGTAATTTCTCAGATTGTGTTGCTTTCTAGGAGTGGATGTGTACCTTGATAGAGATTCAAGTAAGGAAATAAAGGAGGAATACTAAAGTATAGGGTCATTTGTGGCGAAATATTAAAGTCGTTGGTTTCTGATTAATTTGAGAGATGACCAAGATTATTCCTTGTAAAGCTAATTTGCAAAGAGCCTGCTAATAGTTTCTGACTCATTTCAGAAAATGAGTGTAGCTATATTTAAGTATCTCTAGTAGTACTCTAGGAGTCAGAATCAACTCAACAGCGATGAGTCGAGTGAATTTATGGTATTCTAATCAGGTAAACAGGTTAGTTTGACAACTTAATTTTAATTATTTTCTGTTGATTTTGACACAGGTGTTGCAGGACTAACAGAAGCAGTAAAGGAGATTTCACTGGAAAGCAAGGTACTGGTTAACTATGTTTTTAACTTCGATGATCTCATTCATGAGACTCCTTTCCAGATTCCAGTTGTTCTTCCACCTAGCCTTCCTTTCTACTGAAAATGCCAAAACTTCTGTTTCCCATTCCTTCCTTTGTTTTCCTTAATCTGTCATGCAGTAAAGAAAGACCCTTTTTTAGATGTGAATACAAAGTACTCTCAAAATTTGAATTCTTGACTAATTAAGAAGTTTTCTGAAGTATCTAGTGATACTATGAGCTGGCTTTAAGAAACACAGTGTCTTAATTTAGGAAGATGGAAGTCTGAAATCAGGGCACCAGCTTTACCAAAGGCTTTCTTTCTCTGTCACCTTTGAGGGAAAGCCCTTGTTGATCTGTGGCTTGTGTTTCTTAATATATGTCAGAAGAGAGTGACTCAAGAAATGTCCTGCGTGGATGTAGCCTCGTTAGCATAGCAAAGCCCCTTCCAATTGGGACTGTGTCCATAGGATTTACAGCATGTATTTTTGGAGTAAATAATTTAATTCATAGCAAAATGATTTCTATTTACAAATATATTTAAATCAGACTTACTACATCAAGTACATTGATGTCTTATCTCTTTAATCTCAAAATTCATGCCATCGAATTGTCCACATTTCTTAGTGACCCTATAACAAAGGTATTCGAGACTAATTTTTTTACAGAAGCAGACAGACTTATCTTTCTGCTTGGAGCAGCTGATGGATTTGAACCTCTGCCCTTTCTGTTAGCATCTGAGAGCAAGTTCTTAAGTTTTGTGCCACCACAGCTCCTTGTAATGCTGGACAACTTTTACTTAATTCAGGTAGAATATTGCTAAGGAGTTAGATCAGTGAGTTTTATATATAATTTATGAATTGAAAATATAACTTTTCCATCCTTTATAGGTAGGAAAGCATAGGTAACTTTGAACTGAACTTCTAAAGTTATTGAATTGATTAAGTAAAAATAATTGTTTTTCTTTATTGGAAATTGTATACTGTTTTAAGATCATTAGCTTAGATCACTTAGTCCTATTCCCTTTTCAATGACAGCACTTAGCATATTGTTTTAAATCATAGGCTCTCAAATTTAGTTGGCCTACCTAGTCCCCTTTTTAGTAAAATATTATTACCCAGTGCCACCATCCACAGTCCTTACCCCCAGCAACTAGAAACTTTTATACTGTTGCCCGTCATCAGGGTAAAGGGTAAGTATCTGCTTTTGCAGCCCCCCTGTTCCACTACTTCCCAGAAGGCAGTATTACCCATTTTGGGAAACTCTTTAAAATGCTAGATTTATGAGCTTATGTCATCCATTGTTACAGTATTAGAAGTATCTTGAAGATGAGAACTGTCTTATTCATAGTTTCACTGTGGTTATCCCTGCTGGTACATGGTGTGGTGTGTGTGTCTCAGTATTTGAGTTAATGAACATATTCAAATGACATTCAAATTAATTTCAAAGGACAGTATGAAACACCAAGATTGCTCAGCATTATGTGAGGAAGAAGAGGAAGATGAAGGGGAAGCTGCAGACATGGAAGGTATTTATCTTCTAGGTTTTCTTTGACAGTATTTCTGTTTGATGTGAATGAGGAATTTTGCTCTACCAAACTCTAAATTCTAACATTTAGCAATGTAGAGGACTTTGTTTAGTTCAGATTTAATCAGTTGTAAAATTACCTTGATTTTGGACTCTCCTTTTTTACTTGGAGCATAGTCTTGACAACATTAATCCTGTTAGGAAAAATATTGGTCATAAATCTCTGATGCTGTATTAAAACTGCAAAGTACACCTTAAGCCACTTTTAAAACTATTACAGAGCATAACAAGTAATTTTCTTTCTCTTTGATATCACCTTACTACAAGAACACTAAGACAGTAATTCTGCATGGGAGTTTTCAAACTATGTAGAAGCCCTTCTTCCCCTGAAGTTCTGAAATGCCAACCTGTGGGCTAGCAATGGAGAATCACTGCATCAGTGGGCCTCGCCAACAAAAGATTGAGATCCGCTCCTCTGAGAGCAGAGTCAGGCCGGTCTATAAATATATGACTATTAATACTTTCCTGTTTTATTAATAAAGTACTTTTATACATACAAGATCCCCCTCATATTTCAAAAGAGATGACGGCATCTGCTCTGACTCACACCACTTTCTGCTTTTTCGTTTTGGTTCTATATTCCTTGCAGTGGCCACACACAACTCCCAGAAACTGCTTCACAGAAAGGGCTTGCTGTGGAAGCTCATAGGTTACAATGCTCAGGATATAGGTTTTCAGTCAGGACATGTTACAAAAGTTCATTGAGGGCTGCTGACACACATGTCTCGGAGTCAACAAATCCAGCTCCCGGAATTAAGTGCTCAGAAGCACCCTCCTTTAGTTAAACCTAAACCAAAAGGCTGTCAGCTCCAACTTCATGAGTCAGCAATCCCTGTTCTCTGAATCAATGCTGCCCGTGGGCCCTTGACTCCACACGTCAGCATCCCGCCCCAAAGCTCTCGGCCTTACTTTACGTATCAGGGAGTCCCCAGCTTTGTCTCATGTTGTACCTTCTGGGTCTGCTACTGCTTCTCTGCCACCCCTCTGGAGTCCCACTAGCTTCTGGATCAAGGAAACACACTGTACCAGGGTCTCCAGGTCCAGAGGGGCATTCCTGACTCCCAACAGTGAGGTCCCCACGTTCTGCTGCTTAGAGGGCTCATTTTATACTCAGCGGTTGGCATGCCCTTCTGTGCTCGGAACCTCCACAGCCAAACCTCCAAGCCAGGTCTTCTGAACTTGGATCTGTTTGCTCCATCTTCTTTCCTCCTGTATGGCACACACTTAACAAAAAATGAACTCAGCATCTTCCTATGCACAGACTCTTTTTAGGGGTGCCCCGCACAGTTGTCAAGGCCTCCCTGGAAGTTTTGAGGACACCATGAGCAAAGCACTATTTTAGATTACAGCCATGGGGCTTCCCTCAATATCTGACAGCCTTTGAGCATGTGTGTCATATTTCCTTTCGATAGTGTTAAGGAAAGGATTGTGTTATGTGGACTTTTAGCTCAAGTCTATTTTCGTGTGTACTTAATGTAATGGGTACTTATTCCCATTCTTTACTTCACAGTTTTTTATAGATTTCAGATTTTTATCGTTGTACAGTATCTATGTGTTAGGTGCTGGCGATAAAGCAATAGATGTGTTCTCATGGGGTTTGCCTTGTAACTGGGGAAGGTAAACAAAGAGCAGTAGCTACGTAAAATACATGTTTTGTTAGGTAGGTGTACATATAGAAAAAAAATATTGAGGGAATGATCAGAAATGAGTAGTACTGCTCTTTTTAAATGGGTTGGTCAGGAAAGACCCCCATTGAAAATATGTCATTTGAGTAAGACTCATAAAGAAATGAGTGAATGAGCTATCTGGGTCTGTGGGAGAAAAGAGAGAGACCTTAAGGTGACTTATATGAAGTATAGAATAGAACCTCCTCTTGTCTAGAAGCAGAGGCAGAGCAGAGTTTTAAGAGGCAGAGTCCCAGGTAAGCAGGAACTAGCTCTAACTAGAGGGACAGGAGAAACTGTTGGAGGATGTTCTAAGTAGAGAGGTGATTTAACATTGTAGCGCATCCCTCTGACTTCAGTTTGAATAGACAGAAGAGGGAGGAATGAGAAGGCTAATGTGATCATCTAGGGCCCATAGTAGGTTCCTAAATTTAATTGTGCTATTCTCCCTATTCAGAAAAGAAATTATTCAATGTCCCCCTGGCAATTAAAAATATTTGCATTGTAGCCCAATAATGCAGGATAAAGTATAGGTCTCTGCTTTTTTTGCCCCCTGAATTGTATTGCCTACATGGGAAGCACTGAATTCTAGACAGTAAAAATAGTCACAAACATGCTAACATTGGAAATGATACGAAATATCCAAATTCTGGATGTGTTTTGAGGGTATAGCCAAAGGGATTTTTGCTGCTGGGTTGGGTTTGGGATGTGAGTCGGACTCGGAGTCGAGTATGATGCGAGAGCTTTTGACTTGATGTTTTATAATGATGCCAATTCCTGAGGAAAATTAGGAATCAGAAGCTCAGTTTTGATATAACCTGTGTGTTTCGCCTTTCAGTCGGGAACTTGAAGTAAACAATTGGATATCTAGCTCAGAAGTTAGGGAGTAGGTTTGGAGTTGTCGCCTTCAGATTTGCTCCAAATCATCAAGGGAGTAAGTTTAAGTAAGACGATGCAGCAGCTGAGCCTTTGGCTTCTGCCTTGCCGCCCTGGTGGGGGCGGGGAGGAGGAAGGGATGGAGAGAAAAGAAGGAGCATTGGAGTGGGAGAGTAAAGGAGCATAGCAGTGAGTTGGGAGGGAAGCGCAGTGGTTTACAGGCCAAGGGAAGGGCCTCTGCCAAGGAAGAGACTTCTCTCTGCAGCAAAGTGGAGGCCACAGAGGACTTTAACAAGCACTTTTTATGCAGTTGCATAAATAATCTTGTATGTACTGTATAGTCACCAGAGATTCTATAGTGTTATGTCAGTTACTATTATTGATGTACTTTACCACAGACTAAACCTTAAGTATACTTACAGACTCTGTTTATATTTTATAAAGTCTAGTTCATTTTTTTGGGGGGGAGGGGGGCATCACTGCTCTCCGGTGGTGGGAGTAGGAGGCCCAGCCCCACTGCTGGAATTGAACCTCCGTCCCAGTGGGCCGCAGTCCCGCGCACAACCACTACGCCACCGGGGCTCAGCCCCAAGTTTAGTTCATTTTTTTATCTATTTGGTATCTTGAGTAAAAAACAAAAGCAAAAGCCAGTGTTTGAATAATAATCTGAAGCAATATAACTTAATTTAGGGATTATCTTGGGCTTGATTAATCTTTTGTTGTTTTTTAATAACAGAATATGAAGAGAGTGGATTGTTGGAAACAGATGAGGTTTGTCTTTTGAATTTTCTTAAGTTAACTTATGAATGAACTCAGGGATTAGTGTTCTAATAACATTTTGGTGTTTCAAAGATGTCGTTATTTGTATGCTTACATTGATTAGAATATAAGTGATTTTTTTGGTTTTGTTTTTTTGTTTTGGGGGCATCACTGCCCTCTGGTGGTCGTGGGAGCTACCCAGCACTGCTCCTGAGAGCCGCCGCTGGATTTGAATCGCCAAAGCCTGTGGGCCGCAGTCCTGCACTCTACCACTTAAGCCACCTGGGCTCAGCCCCATATATGATTTTACCTTTGAGTTTTATGTATATTTGTGATATATGTGATGGGGAAAAACTAATTTTCTAGAATGTCATCATTATAACTTCTAATGTACTAATTTTTTCTCTCTTTTATATGGTAGGCTACCCTAGACACAAGGAAAATAGTTGAAACTTGTAAAGCTAAAACTGATGTTGGAGGTGAAGATGCTATCTTGCAAACCAGAACTTACGACCTTTACATCACTTATGATAAATATTATCGGACACCAAGACTATGGTTGTTTGGTTATGATGAGGTAAAAATAAATATGTTTTAATTCAGACATTTTAGATCATTGGACTCAATTCCTCCATTATTTTGCCCTTGTACCTGTGTTCTTTTAAGTTTCAGAAATCATTTGTCTTATATTGATTGGATGATTAGCATAAAGTTTAACTCATATCTTGAACAAGCTGAATTGCTTAGTGCAATATCAGTATATTTTAACCGAAATAGCCCTTTGTATGTGTATTTCTTCGCTTCTGATTTAGTCCCCACAAAATGTAAGGAGCTTGATTCTGGCTTATGATTTTGTTTGAGGGATTACATTTGTGATACATACAGTCATTTACCACTGATTGTGTTGTGTGATTTTTTTTTTCTCAAGACACAATACTTTTATCACTGATCTAACTAAATAAAGAATAGTTAAAAGAATCACTCGAAGTGAGAAAGGCCTAAACAATGATTTATAAAGTTATACAATATTTTGACAGCTGTGAACCTGTTTGGTTTCTTTTTTTTGTGGGATCTTGATTGCAGTAAATGATTACATCATCCAATTTGCTTATTGCACCTGCTGATACAAATGAGCTATGAATTTTTCCTGAATTAATTTGGTGTTTCTGAAGAGTATGGAATTCTAAATTACAAGTGAAAATCCATATGGATGTGGAAGCTAGAGAGATTATAAATATTGATATTCTCGACTGAAAGTTTCTAACCAGTAACTGGCATGTGTGTGTATGTGTGTGTGTGTACACATGCATATGCTTTCAGCAACGGCAACCCTTAACAGTTGAACATATGTATGAAGACATCAGTCAAGATCATGTGAAGAAAACGGTAACCATTGAAGATCACCCTCATCTCCCCCCACCTCCCATGTGTTCAGTTCACCCATGCAGGTTTGTACCGATTTTGTGTATATTTGTATGTTTGTATCTTATCTGCTTCTTGGGATTATTACTTGGAACAGTATTAATGGAATGCCCTCACATTAAAGATGTACTTAGTAAACAAATAAAATCCCCTTCTATTTTCCTTAGAAATGTTCTTATACTCAAATAAGTATGAGAAAAAGGGAGAAAATTCATTTAGTTAAGTTTATTAAGAATGCGAGTGTGTTTATTTAGGAAATGGTGTGAATTGTACCCGTTTTTCCAAGACTAGATTGGAAATGACTGTTTTGGATTGAAAGAATAATTTGTTGTAGTGTAAATGTGAGAATGTACTTTCCTAGATTATTATTTTCATTGGACAATGTGATATAAAGATTTCCATTCTTTTATTCTTAAGAAATCTGAAGTTTACAAATAAAATCAACTTTATAATTTAATATTTCATCTAATTATAATCTTCTTAGACTAACTGCACCATAGACTGTGTAGTTCTTTATTGTAGGAAATAATAGGAAAAAGAAGAGTGGGGAAAGAAGACCTTTTTGTGGCCCACTCCTGATCTATTTCTGAGTTCTTGATACTTCACCATGAGGCAGAGTTTGCCTAAGTTCAAAGTGTAGGTTAATTGTGAAGTTCTATACATGCATTAGCTTTTGTTTTGTTTGGAATTCCATATTGTAGAATTTTATTTTTGCCAAGATTGAGACTGAGGCTATGTGTATATGTTATTAAGAACTTTCTTTTGTTTTATTGCTGTTATAGTCTCATTTTGTGTGTGTGTGTGTGTGTGTCTTAACCTTTTTAAAAAAGTTATCAGTTGGGCTGAGCCCCAGTGGTGTAGTGGTTGAGTGCGGGACTGCGGTCCACTGGCTTGGCTGTTCAAATCCAGCAGCAGCTCTCCAGGAGCAAGGCTGGGCCTCCCACTCCCACCAGAGGGCAGTGATGCAAAAAAAAAAAGTTATCAGTTATATTTGGCATACAATTCATTGTTACTTACTTTTAATAGTTAGCTTTCTGTTACTGATTATATACTGGTAGGATTTTTTTTTTATTTACAAAATGAGTAGTATTTCATTAACCAGTTAGATGAAACATTTACTTTCCTTCCCACCTCCTTTTCCTCTTTCAAGGAAAAACAGAAACATCGATATTTGTTTCACTTTATTCTTAGCTCTAACTCATAAAAAGCCTTGTTTGTTACTCCAGCTTTTCTGTGTCAAGAACCGTTAGGAACCATTGTTAACAGTGGCAAGTAATGCAGCATTCATTAATTTTAGTTTTGAATTACCCATTGTGGTTGAAAGCTATTCATATTTCAGAGCTTTTCTTTTGATTCCTCTTATGGCTTGAGGTTTTAGGATTGTGCTTATCAAACTGAAGCAAGTCTCTTTCTGAGGGATAAATATTCCTCTGACTTGAAGAGAGACAATGATTTAAACTGAAGTGAATTTTAAACATTTTAACAAACATGACTAATCCTAGGGACAGAATGTCAGTGTGACTGGAGGTCAATAAAATGAAACTTAATAGACATTTTAGGCCTTTCCATGGGCCATCTTACATGCTTTCAGATCTCCAAAGTTGATACATCTTCTTTTATCTTCTCAGTGGATTGCCTCTGTCTCGAAGTTTACGGTAATAAATCTGTAAGAGACATTATCAACCTTCTCCATGCATGCCAGGCTCTTGTCTCAGTCTGTCTGCCCAGTGACATTGGCATAGTGCTCTTTTCTCTAGCACAGGAGAGGTACCAATTAGTCTTGCAAAGATTTGTGTATAAGACAAAAACTTACAAGAAATACTTACATAAAACAGAAACTTTATTTCTAAGTAGAAGTATATAAAATATATAAATGTTTTCATATTAATTAGGGCAAAGGGAAAAAAATAGACACTCTTCCCACCTACTCATTCGCTTTTCTCTGAGCCTCTCCATTTTGTTGTTGGGTGCAATCAAATTGGTTCCATCTTACCAGCACCTTGTGTACAGTAGCACGAGATGCCACCCGGTCCTGCTCCACCCCACACTTGTTCTTCCGTGTGAGTCCGTGGCTGCAGCCACTCTGCCAGTCCACCCTGTGGAGGGGCCATTCCGCTGCTTTGCCCAGTGTGAGGTCTTTCTCCTGGGACTGAGGGCGCCATTTGTGGCTTACTTTCAGCTAAATATTTAAGCAGTCAGAATCCTAGGATTTTCAGTCTCTCCTTTTCTTACCAACTTTTACTGTGTCTCTTTTTTTGAACCTGCCCAAACTTAATTGAGGAGCCCTGGTGATGCAGTTTTACATGTTGTGCTGTTAGCCCTGACATCAGCAGTATGAAACCACCAGCTGCTCCCCAAGATAAAGAAGAAGCCTTTCTTCCCATAAAGTTACAGTCTCAGAAACCCACAGAAGCATTTCTTCTGGCAGTAGTGGGTCGAAATGAGTTGGAATCAACTCAGGTGGCAATGTGTTTTGTTTTGTTTTGTTTCTCAGAATAGATAGCTTTTCCCTGGCATGACCTTCTTTCCTCTGGTTTTCTACTGCCTAACTCCCCGTTCTGTTAAGAAAACCGACTGTATGTCCATTGTGTTCACAGAATCCCGCATCTTTTAGAAATCATCTCCTCCTCCAGTAACACTGCCCACGTGGCTGGGCAATCTGGCTTGTTGCAGGGGCGGGAAGAGTATATTTCACAATGTAGCTGTTAAATTTAAAAATAAATTCACTGTTAATAGGGTAAATTACTGCACAAGCACAAACTTGCTTTTCAAATGATTTTGATTTAATTGAATGGAATAATAATTATTCTTTTGCTTTTAGACATGCTGAAGTGATGAAGAAAATTATTGAAACAGTTGCAGAAGGAGGTGGAGAACTTGGTGTTCATATGTATCCTTACTTGGGTGCATGATTGGTGGCTAATTGGTTCTTAGGATATTATTTTCCCCCTTTGGGAATGCTGCAGTTATGGAAACCCACATGGGGTCACTATGAATCAACATTAAATCAGTGGCAGTAGGTTTGGTTTGTGTTTGAGTGTAATCTTAAAGACAGTGCCTGTGACCCCTTTTAGTCCCTCATCTCTGGCAGACTACCCTAATGGGAATCTCTTCTTTATTTGAAAAATGTTATATTGTGATAGCTGCATCTTGCTTATGATTAGTACAAATCCTTATGTACACCAGTTATTTCTGCCCCATCACAGATATTTCCAATTTAGAATAGCACCTTGTGTACTTTTTCCATATAAGTTAGATTGTGTAGCAAGTAGGTTAATTAAAAATAAAATGCATGGAGCATAGGTCAGAATCTTAATTCACCAGGTCATGACACCCTGGTTGATCATACTATATATAATTAGTTTATTTAATTTGCTGACCTTGATACAAGGAATATGTTAAAGTTACTATACAAGTAAAGTCTTGGGTCCCTAAGTACATGTACCTGAAGCAGGGATTTGTTGAAATCAATTATTCAGATGCCAGATACTTTGAATTCATTTGATACGAGGTTGGTAGTAGACTTGATGATTCAGGCTCCTCGGTGTTACATGTAGACCAAAGGGTCCATGGGTAATTCATTTCTATGTCCGTTAAGAGAAATTGTCATCTGATTTAATGGTGAAACAAATAACAACTTACAGTGCAAACCAAATTTGCTCTTGGAATTCTGTAATACATAGTTGTAGCATTAACCTTTAAGTTGGTTCCCTCAGTAAAAATTAATTCGAGTTGGAATATACCTAAGAACGTAGAAAAATGCAAAGATTTCATTCTAGACAATCTGGCATAACCCATTTTTTGGTAAGGACATTAACTGGAAACGATCTTTACAGAGGATTTTTACTGGTGGCATAGTAAATTATGTGTTTTGCTACTTACTCCGATTTTAGTTTGAAATCACCAGCACTTCTGCAGGAGGAAGATGAGACTGTCTACTCCCATAAAGAGCTACGGTCTTGGAAACTCACAGGGGCAGTTTTGCCCTGCCCTGTAAGGTCACATGGGTCGGCATCACTTGATGATAGTGAGCTTTGTGAATTTTGCATCAGCGCTTTTGTGTTCTCTATTCTGTCCACTTTCTCTATATTATATTTAAGCAGTAAAGGGATCTTTTTCTCCGTATATATATATATCCCCTTATGTTTATAACCAAATATTTGGTTACATACCCAACTTCTATCCAAAAGGCCAGAAGATGGAGTCCACCAGTCACTCCAGAGGAAAAGGAGTTGCACTCTGATCCCTGAAAGATTTATAGCCTTGGAAACTATGAGGCAGTTTTACCCATCCTTACAGCGTGACTGTGAGTTAGAATTGACCTGACAGCACTGTATAGTAACTCTGACTTATTAACAAGTTTCACATGCAAATAGTAAATGGCAGTTTGTTGTCAAACTCTTAAAGTTATAGAGACCTTCGTTTTGAATAGATACAAATCTGTATGTGTAAATTTCTATAACATCAGTACTTCCTTTACTATTATTGTCTTAAAATCTATTAGGATGGAACAATTTTTCTGAGAAATTATTGCTTAATAAAAGATTGAAAATTGTAATGTTGGCTTAAAATATTGAACTTGTAAAAAATCTTATTTTCCTTAGCTGAAGACTTTCAGGTATCTTCTAATATTCTTGAAATTTGTACAAGCTGTCATTCCAACAATAGAATATGACTACACAAGACACTTCACAATGTAAAGAAGAGAGCATAGAATCTATCTTAAATATTGGTTCTGATTTTTAAAGAATTAATCCATAGATGTGACTATTGACCATACTCATCAATATACACAATTTCTCTAATAAAAGGACTTATATGTTTATGCATTAAATAAAAAAGTGTTCCACCACCAGCCTTATTTGTTTAATAAAAATGAGTGCAAATCCATTGTCTGTCTATTTCTTACAAAAAGGGTTTTCCTCAATAACAGGTCTTCTAGTGAAATGTATCTTCTAGAGAGCTAAGGATTTGGGTTCAGATTTAGGAGGAAGGTACTAAATGTGCACTTAGTGATACTGTAACAGAAACACCGTTACAAGTGGGTGCCTTTCAAGACCAGAAACTTTGTTCTGGGAACAAAGTCCAAATGAGGATCTTTGTCATGTGGGTTCCTTCCCAAGTCTCTTAGCTTCTGGTGTTCCTTTATTTATTCTGACCTGCCCTCTGTCCCTGGTTTTTTTAAGCTCACAAATAATTAGATTTTTAGAATCTTTCCCATACTAGCATGGTCATAATGGAGTGATTAGATTATGGAAGATGGTTGTATTATACTAGGTTGGGTGTGCATTACACCCAAGTGTAGGTTTTAGGATTCCAGCACATTTTAGGGAAATAAAATTCATAGTATCAGAACGGGGTGTAGACTGCATGCTAGACCTTTACTTTTTTTTAATTTTATTGGGGGCTCTTATAGCTACTTCATCATTCAGTACATCATTTGTATCAAGCACATTTGCACACATATTTCCACATTTCCCAATATTTTCCGCTTGAGCCCTTGATACAAGCTCCTCTTTAAAAAAAAAAAACTCCCCTTTCCCTCCCCCCCTTTTTAAAAAAAATTAATCATTTTATTGGGGTGCCCCTACAACTCCCATCACAATCCCTAACAACATCAGTTGTATTCAGGCCACTTTTACACACCCATTGCCATCATCACTCAAAACATTCTCCTTACCTCCAGGCCCCCATTATCAGCTCCGTATATTACCCTTCCTCCCCCCCTTCCCCTTGAACCCTTAGTAATTTACAATTATTTTTTCATCCTGTACACTGTCCAATGTGCCCCAACACTCACTTCCCTGTTGTCCGTGCCCCAGAGAGGAAGCTATGTGTAGATCCCTGAAGTTGGCTCTCCCTTTCCATTCCTCCATCCCTCCATCCTTCCATCCTCCTGGTATTACCACTCCCATCCCTAGTCTTGATGGATCATCTATCCTAAGTTATCCATGTGTCCAACTTCACTGTACATCTCCTGGTCTAGCTGGATTTATGTGGTAGAATTGGGGTCATGAT
>PVJH01015795.1:0-38173 GCA_004026705.1 Nesogale talazaci
TAGCTCTGTCTGCAAACTCTTCTCCAAATAAACTTCTGTCTTTGTGGAAAAGTTTCACTTACTCAACTCACTGCCCTCGTCAGTTTCAACATATAGCAACCCTTTTGGACAGGGAAGAACTGCCCTGTTTTGGAAAATGCAACTCTTTACAGAAGACTGGCTGGGAGTTTCAAGCTGATCTTATGGTCACTAGCCCAAAGCATAGCCCACTAAACCACCATGGCTCTTTAATCTCCCTTAAGGAGTCATAGTCAGCAGGAGGTGAGCTTCTTCTCTTAGTATTGTCTGGGGAAATAGTGTGATGTGGTAGTTACATAAGCTGGTGTCAATTTGAGGATTAAGAGTGTGGGGGTGGGATTTAGCCTGTCCACCAGAATATAGCCAATGAGGACTCTGTGTGGGCATAGCCTTCTCCTGAGGATTCTGGGAACTCCTGTATTCCTCCTTGGAGGTGGGAGACACAGTCTGTATCTGCTCACTCCCTTCAAGACATCCCTGAGAAATAGTCACATGACCTACCCTGATGCAGCCCTGGGACTTGGAGACGCCACATGGAGACCCCTGCCAGCCACTGGGTTCACAATATCTCCCACCCACTGGCTTGAGATCTTCCTGTGTTTGGCATCATTGCATGTGTTTCATGAGTCTGAAGAGGACTTTCTAGATATCAGACATATGAAATAATATCAGACTTATGGGCTTGATCTGAACTGGGCTGGGGTGTTTTCTCACTATTCTCAATATTCAATTGCTCTTGTATATAAAGTTATTTCCTATACACATATGAGTGTCAATGGGTTTAGTTTTCTCGTCTGACCGGACTCACACATTTGGTGACAGCTTTACCAGCCTACTCTGTCAATTACTAGGTGTCCAGAGAGGCAATGCCACCCATATTCTAGACATAAAGATATACTACAGTACACAACACCAAAAGTGCTTGGAGAAAACAAGGTTTGAGACACATAAAAACAGAATTCAGTCTGTGAAAAAGTTCTTCCAAACATCAGTCACGTAAAATTCTATGTGAGGACTCAATGTGAGAGTATTATTTTGCCTAATACACTGTACAACCTAAGAGCAATGATATTTTAAGGCTGTAGCTCTTTTCATAGAGTCAGAAGACAAGCATCAACAAGATGCAAAAAATTTACTCACCAATTTGATACAATTTGAATTTGCCACAGCATTTTGTAGTGGACCTTTGAAGGTTTGAATGAATAAGTGACGTATAACTGACATCAAATTTGGACATATGTTTAATTTAATTTTTTTTATTTAATTTATTATTATTATTATTTAGGCATCACTGCCCTCTGGTAGGGGGAGGCCCAGCCTTGCTGCAGCTGGATTTGAACCGCCAAGCCAGTCGGCCGCAGTCCCACACGCAACCACTACGCTACCGGGGCTCAGCCCAAATTTGGACATATGTAAGAAGATTGTTGTTGTTGTTGCTATTGTGGCTGTTGTGGATGCCTTGGGGTGAGTTGCCGCTCACAAAGACCCAATGTACAAGGGAACGAAACGCTGCTGGATTCTGTTCCGTCTCACAATTGTTGTTGAGCTTACAACTATTGCAACCACTAGGCCAACCTCATCTGAGAGCTTTCTCTTCATCGCTGATCCTGTATTTTATCCACCATGATGTCCTTTCCCAGGGTCTAGTTTCTCCTGAAATCTTGTCCAAATTTTGTGAGACAAAGTCTCACCATCCTCAGTTCTAAGGGACATTTTAGCTGTACTTCCCCAAGATGGATATATTTGTTTTTCTGTTTGTTCTCCATGGTACATTTAATATTTTTCATAAACACTGTCATTCACAGCATCAATTCCCTGCTCCTCCTTATTTATTGTTCAACTGACAGATGTATGAGACTATTGGAAATATCATGGCTTGGGTCAGGTGTATCTTAGTCCTCAGAGTGACATCTTTGCTCTCAACACTTTACATAGGTCATCACAGTAGATTTTCCCAGTGAAATGCCTTCTTGGATCTCTGACTGCTGCTTCCATGTGTGCTGAATGCGAATCTAACCCTTGACACCTTCAATCTTTTCTCAGTTTACCATGATGTTGTAGTATGTTGCCCTAGTTGTGAGGATTTGGGTTTTCTTTACATTAAGCTGGAGGCCATCCTGAAGTCTGTAGTCTTTTATTTACTTTAGTAAATGCTTCAAGTTCTCTTGGCTTTGAACAAGCAAAGTTGTGTCACTTGCATATCACTAGCTTCTAGTGAGCCTTCCTCCAATCCTGATGCCATGTTCTTCTTAGATTACATACTTGCCTAACATTACAGATTATTTAATTAATAAGTATGGTAAAAGGATAAAACCCTGATACACATCTTTCCTGACTTTAAACCACTTAATATCTTTTGGCCTATTTTCCTGTCTCTTAGTTTATGACAGGTTCTGCATGAGCACAATATTAAGTGTTCTAGGATTCCCATTCTTCTCCATGTTAACCACACAATCAAATGCCTTTGGCTAGTCAATAGGACACAAATAAGCATCTTTCTAGTATTCCTTGCTTTCCATCAAGATCCATTGGACATCATTAACAGTATCTTCTGAATCTGGCTTGAATTTCTGGCAGCTTCTTGTCAATGGACAACTGCAATCATTTTTATTTATGTTCAGTAAAATTTTACTTGCATGTAACATTAATTGATAATTCTGGATTTGGCTGGGTCACCTTTCTTTGGTATGTGCACACATTTGGATCTCTTCTGTGGCAGTAACATAATCTTCTGTCAACTGAGCGAAGAGCTAGGGTCCAGCCTGTCAATCAGGTCATAGCCAATAATGCCTTTGTGTGGGCATGGCCTTCTCCTTAGGATTCTGGGAACTCTGATCTTCCTCCCTGCTGGTGGGACACACTCTCTCTCTGCTTGACAAGCCACATGGAATTACACCAACAGAGCGAGAGCCCTGGAGCTGGAGGAGCCACATGGAGCTGAGATGCTTCTATCACCACAGGATCCATGAGACTTTCCACCTACTGACGTGTGATCTTCATGTATTCCACATCATTATACGTGCTACATAAGTCTATGGAAGAATTTATCAACGGCATTGGATATATGGGCTAATATCAGACTTGTAGACTTGATCTGAACTGGGCTGGGATGTTTTCTTAGTATACAATACTCTTTTATATAAAGCTCTTTCTTATCCACATAAGAGTGTCCGTGAATATGTTTCTCTAGTCAACCCAGACTAAGACATCTTCCTATCTGTTGGCCAACTAACTGTCCTCAAACTATCTTGGCACTGATAAGTGAGTGCTTCCAGAACTGCATTAATTTTATGAAATATTTCCATTGGCATTTTGTTCATTCTTGGAGTTTTGTTTTTCAGCAATGCCTTCAATGCAGTCTAGATTTCTTCCTTCAATATCATCAGTTCTTGATCATATGCTTCCCTTTGAAGTCATTGAATGTCAACCAATTATTTTCATAGTGAGTGTGTTCTGTCGATCTTTTTTAGGACTTCCCACATGATATCAACCTTTGCTCACAGAATCCTTCAGTATTTCAACCGAAGGATTGATTTTTTTTCCCCCACCAGTTACTACAGCTTGAGATATGCCGAGCATGTTCGTTCCCTTTGGAAAAGCAGTTTTCTCATCCATTCAGGTTGATGACTATTCCATGGTTCTGCTTTACTATGTCATCTCAAGCTCCCTGTTAAATGTGTCTGTTTAGCTCTTTTGTTTCAGCATTGTGTTCATTTGCTTAGCTACTCTTCATTCGAGAGAAACTTCTTTGTGTGATTTCCTTTACATGAAATCCAGGACAGTGAAAACTATGTTGTTGTTGTTGTTGTTGTTGTTGTTGTTGATGCTGTTGAGACGGTTCTGATGTGCATCCATCCTATGGGCATCAGAAGAAAGCACTGTCCAATCCTGTGCTATTTTCACAATTGTCCTTAAGTCCGAGCCTATCAATGCAGCCACTGTGCCAGTCCAGCTTTTCAGAGCTCTCCCCCTTTTCTCATGCATGATGTCCTTTTCCAAGATTAGTCTCTCCTGACAACATGGCCAAAGCAGAGGAGATGTCACCCTTGTTGATTTAAGAAACATGCTGGATGCACTTCATCCAAGATAGGTTTGTTTGTCCTTTTGGCAGTCCATAGTACTTTCAAACCTTTTCCCCCGCCCCACAGTCGATGTACAACTTTCACATGCCTATGAAGCCATTGAAAATACTGCGGCTTGGGTCAAGTGCACCTTAGTCCTCAAAGTAACCTCTTTGCTTTTCAACGTTTCGAATAGATCAAAATTTGCAGGAGGCTTATCTGATGCAATGGGTCATTTGGTGTGCTGATGGCTGCTTGCATGCACATTGATTGAAGATCCAGGCAAGATGAAATCATTGACAACTTCAAACTTTTCTCCATTTATCAGATGTTACCTACTGATTGAGTTGTAATGACTGTGGTCTTCTCTACATTGAATTGTGATCCCTAGGAAGGCAGAAATCCTTGATCTTCAGCGGCGAGTGCTTCAAGTCCCAAAGGCTTTACTCCATTCATGTCATTATGGTGGACTCTGTGTTGAGAAGGCAACTCTTCTTCATCCATACTTTTAGTGCCTTCTAACCTAAGAGGTTCATCTTCTAGCCTTATCTCTAACAATGTTCTGTATCTTTTCATGAGGTTTTCATTTTCTTTCCAAAAGGTTTTTGGTGACTAATTCTTCAGAAGTCGACAGCCCATTCTTTGTTCATAGTCTGTCCTTAGTTTGTAAGCTCTGCTAAAACCTGTTCCCTTTAGGTGACCCTGTTTCCAGCATTGTAGCAACACACAGCTACCACCATAAAACAATCTGACAGGAAAGTGGGGGTGGTAATGCTACACAAACAGTAAAGAGATTAATATATTTGTAAGGTTAGAGCAGAGAGGGTTGGGTGAATATCAGTATACAAGACACTATTATCAAGAAGTCACCCTACTCAAATAACACACAAAGTGAAACAAGCTATAAGATCAGAACTGACAGAGATAACATTCTACTATGAAGACCACAATAAAGTAATAGAGGAGACAGAGCAGATATTAAGCAGTAAAGTGGAGGATAAATACAGTAATCCACAAAAATGAAACCAACAAACTGCCTTAAACTTGAGAAAAAGTTATGAAAAACAAATTAGCCTCAAAGGAAATGATAAAATCGCAAAATAAAGTTTAAAAAAATGGGAAAAGCATAAAAACTTACTAAATAGTAAGATAAAAACCAAAAAAACAAAGGAAAATGTTAAGAAAACCCATGCCAAAAAACAAACAAACCCAGTACATAAAATTACAATGAACAAAGAAAAAAAATAAAACCATTAAAAAATACAAAATGGGGGCTGAGCCCCTGTGGCGTAGTGGTTGTGCGCGGGACTGCGGCCCACTGGGACAGAGGTTCAATTCCAGCAGTGGGGCTGGGCCTCCTACTCCCACCACTGGAGAGCAGTGATGCCCCCCCCCCAAAAAAAACAAAAAAAAATACAAAATGATAGCAATAAATTCATTTTTTTGACATCACTGCTAATAGCTTTTTTTTAAAAAATGAAGATGTCCCCCAATAAAATGATTAATTTTTTTAAAAAGGGGTGGGAGGGGAGGTTTTTTGTTTTGTTTTGTTTTTAAGAGGAGCTTGTATCAAGGGCTCAAGTGGAAAATATTGGGAAATGTATGTGGAAATATGTGTGCAAATGTGCTTGATACAAATGATGTACTGAATGTTGTAGTAGCTGTAAGAGCCCCCAATAAAATTAAAAAGAAAAAATTTAAAAAATGAAGATGGGTTAAGGACTTAATATAAACCCTAAAGTTTTAATGATCATAAATTTTAAAAAGAAGAGGAAGAAGAACAAACTTAAGGGCCACATACAGAGCATAAATAAATATACGACCAAGCAAAATACGCACACTACAGAAGACAAAATAGATTATTTGAGGCTCCAAGAAATAATACACTTATGCTTATCAACACTTCATCAAAAGAGTGAAAAGACAGCCCATAGATTAGGGGGGAGGGGATCTTTGGCATTGCTATACAAGATAAAGAGTTCATCTCAGAAATCTATAGGAAGATGCAATACCTCAGTAAGAGACATATACATTCACACAAAAATAATCAAAATGGGAAAAAGACGTGAATAGACAATTCCAAAAGATGCCATCTAGACAGCCAACAGTCATTAACTATAAGAGAAATACAAATTAAAGGAATGATGCGATACCACTTCACACTGGAACTGAAAACCAAATTAATTTTAAAAGAAGAAAGAAAGAAAATACATGCTGGAGAGGTTGTGGAAAGATTGGAACTTTCAGACTTTGTTGATAGGATTAAAAACAACTTTATAGCCACTATGGAAATAGTATGACATTTACTTATACAAATGCAAATAGAAATAACATACGAACCTGAAATCTCTCTAATTTATGTCTGTTCCAAAGGAATAAAGAACAAATTATGAACAGATAAACACTCATGTTTATCACAGCAATGTCTGCAAAAGCAAAAAGTTGGAAACAACCAAAAAAGCCCATCTGTGGAAGAAAAAATAAGTCAATTCTGAAGCATAACATACATACAATGAAACATTCATCTCTAAAAAACAACAATGAAACTCTCCACTCATGACATGGACAAAAGAAATTTTGAAGACATTGTTTAACCAAATCAGTCAATCTCAAAGACAAATACTGAACTATATCCCTATGATTAAAACAGCAACTCTGAAACGTGATTTTCGCACCAAAAGGAGCAGGTTTTGAAGGCAATGGTGAGGCTGGGGGTGGGGGAAGAGGAAGAGAGTAGCAGGAGGATGGGGAGAGATAGGACCACATACATGGGGGCAGGGATGAACAAGGGCAGGCTCAACACTGTTCAGATAAGCTGAGCTGTAATTTTTTCCTGTGTGCTATATGTCACGATAAAACAATAACAATAATTATTTTTTTAAAGCCCAAACCTCTTTAGCGCTGCTGATTGGTGCCTGGAAATACCCCACTCCACAAGCTAGCCAGCTGCCCTCAAATGGTCAGCTATCATTTCCCAATGATAAACCCACTGAGAAACCCACTGTACCACATCCTGCCAGTCTCCTGGTTCTATTGCCGCTGATGCTGCCATTTCTCTGCCTTACTTCTTGAGCATCTCAAGTGTTCTAATTCTCTGTCTCCTAGGTCTAGGAGGAGATGTCTCACTTTCAGCCTATCAGGATCCACCAGCTGTATTGTGGAAGAATCATGAGGCTGTCTGCTTCTGTAAAGATTTATACTCTATGAACCTCCAAAGAGGATTGATGTGAATCAGAATCAACTCAGTGGTATGGTGGGTTTGGGGGAGATGGAAAAAACTGACCAATCCTTTTATTGGGGTGCCACATATCTAATTTGCATTAACAACAAGTTGTCTAGTCCTCTTGGTGGGTCAAAACATCTTATTTGCATAGTCTCACTCAGTCTCTTGGTGGAAGTTATAAGACTAGAGAGAAAAAATCATTTAAAAGTAGCCCATCGCCAGAGCATCTGAACTTCCAGAAGGGTGGCACTGAGGTAAGGGTGACTGTGTTGAGAACTCCACTGTAATTGTTTAGGTTGGGTACTGGGAAGATGAGTGGGGAGTCTGGGACCTACAGTTGGATCTCACGGAACCCCAGGACTCTGCTGCAACCCATGAACTGACCTTCCCTACAACGCTGAGCCACCCTGATGCCTATATATGTTGTGGAGTTGTCCTGAGGTGGCCTGGTGCTTGGGCCTTCCCAGTCGGCACCACCCATTCTGTCATGTCATTCTGGCCATGCCAACCCCTTTTGCCACCACCCAAAGCCTAAGAACCTAACCATAGAAGAAACAGACTTTGAACCTCCACAGAAAGAAATCTTCAAAATACTGCTTAGAGTTATACAGGATATGAGGGAATCAAATTTTTAAAGCATGAAATGATAGAGAAGATAAAGTCCACATTCTAAAGGGAAATACAAGAGTTAAAAATAGGAAAGAGGGCTGAGCCCCAGTGGCGTAGTGGTTGTGTGCAGGACTGCAGGCCACTGGGACGGAGGTTCAATTCCAGCAGTGGGGCTGGGCCTTCTACTCCCACCACCGGAGAGCAGTGATGCCCCCCCACCAAAAAAAAAAAAATAGGTAAGAGACTGGCTAGAAGAGGCAGAGAACTGTATCAGCAATCTCAAAGAGAACCAAGCAGGTTTCAGTAAATGGAAAAGTGAATCAAACAACATAATCAAAGATGCTGAAGAAAACTTGAGAACAATGAACGATGCTCTGAGGAGGCACAATATTCAATTAACTGGAATTCCGGAAAAGACATAACAAAGAAATCAACTGCCAAAATAGCAAGGGGATTCCTGGAAGTAAGCTCAATTTAATAAATGAGAAACAGGGAATCATCCAGGAAGCAGTGAGAACACCAGTTAGACTGAATCACAAGAAGAATTCATCAAGGTATATAGCAGTCAAAGAAACTGTGAGGAAAAGGAAATAATCATAATAGCAGCTAGAGGACAAAATGCAGTCACCCATAGGGTATTCAGATTAGAATATGCTCAGACTTATCACCAGGTGTCATGTGGAGGAGGAGAGAATGGAATAGTATTTTCCAAAAGTTGGAGAATGACAGTCACTCAAGAATCCTCTATTTAACAAACTATCAATCAAAAATAGATGGAGAAGTTTTCCCAGACAGGGAATAATTCAGAGAATATGCTAAAAATACAAAACAACAAAAATCCAGCACTACAAAATATTCTTTCCAACTCACTTTGGACATAATACAGAAATCCACAGAGCACAGACATTGCACCACCACAAAGCAAAACATTATCCATAGTTCAACACACTGAAAGCAATGCCCAAGACATCATTTACCCAATGGTGAAAAGAAATCAGGAATGATTCCTCCAACACATATACAGCACACTGCTAAGAAGGGAGATAGGAAAACATTTAACACAAAAATACATGATAGCAAAGAATCCACAGATGGATGTAATAACTCTGAAACTCAATGATCTGAATTTCTCATTAAAAAGCAAAGGCTAGTAGGCTGTATTAGGAAACAAAACCCATTAATCTGATGTCTGCAAGAGACATATCTCAAGCTCACAGACAAAAACAGGTTGAGAATCAAAGGCTAGTGAAATTATATAAAGCTAGTGGCAATTTTTTAAAAGGAGGACTTGCAATCCTAAACTCGGACAAAATCAATCTCACACAGAACAAGCAATAGGGATAGGCACTATATCATGCTTAAGGGATTGGTAGACCAAGAATCAGTGAGCATAATAATTATATACACACCCAATAAGAGACCCATGAAATTCATCAATCCAATCAAACATGAAAAAAATCACATGTTCAATCATAGTAGGTGAATTCAGTGCACTGCTTTTGAGAAAGACAGATAAGTGGGAACGAAGATCACCAAGGAGGCTACAAAACTAAACTCTACAATTAGACAACTCAGCCTGATAGAGTTCTTTGGAAACAGGTATGTTGGAATGGACCTATCAGGATATTCCCATAGACCCAAAAAGGGTGTGTCATGAGGACCTACTCTTCACCACAACCCTAAAGAACAAGCTTATGAAGTGGACCCCAGCATCTCCAAAGACTTCACACTGTATCTTTATCTATGACTGATGTCTCTAGCACCATTGGGTCAGCTGGATCATATGGCCCCAGTGGCAAAGCAGCTTGTACGGCAGCCTGAACCTGTTGCAGAGCCTCCTCTTGCTCTTTGATGATTGGACCAGAGTGCAGCTGCCATAACTTGTTCTCTGCCTCAATTGGCAAGTTACACTACCTGTGGGAAACCTAACCTGGACTGTGTTGCTGCAGTTTGAGGATCCTTCAAGACCTGCTTCACCATGCTACTGGAGTATATATCGCTTGAGCTGGGGACAGTCGGATTATGTGACCTGGCTGACTGTTGGTGAGCTGCCTTGGTGTTTGCTGACTGTGACTAAACAGCCTGATTTGCTCTACCCAGCAGCCCTCAAGACTTGAAGGACTGCCAGTGTAGTAGCTGCTTCATGAAAGTGACTTGCACTGAGTCACTTGTACTGCTTTATAGATGAACTGTTTCTTGTGTATTATCTAACTATATATATGTGTGTGTGTGTGTGGTGTGTGTATGGTGTGTGTGTGTGTGTGTGTGTGTGTATATATATATATATATATATATATATATATATATATAATCTTAGTGTCCTGGTTTTGTTTCTTTAGAGATCCCTGTCTAACATAAGTGGGTACTGACCCAAATTAGAGATGGAATTAGGAAGCTCCTAGAAACTGAGAATGAGAAAACAACATACCCAAACCTATGATATACAGCAAAGGCAGTTATCAAAGGATATTTGATAGCATTATATGCCCATATGAAGAAGGAAGAGAAACTAATGGTGAATACTCTTACCACAAAACCTTCAACAGTTGAAACAGGGTCAACAGATTAATCCCTCTAATAGCAAAAGAAAGAAAGAATGAAAATCAGGGTGGAGATAAACAAGTGGGACAACAAGAAACAATGCAAAAAATGCTGTAAAAAGCTGGTGTTTTGAAATAATTAACAGAATTGACAAATCAAAGTCAAATCTAACCAGAGATAGGAAGGTACAGGCATCATATCCAGGATGAGGGATGAAACAGTGGAAATTACAATGAACCCTAATGAAATTAAAAGATTAATTACACAATGTTATAAAGGTCTGTACTCCATTGAATACAATAAACTGGAAGGCAGGCACAAATACTTGGAAAAGCAACCCCTCTTGAGATTATCCCATATATATGTAAAGAACCTGAGCAGAGTCAGAGCAAAAGAAGGCGTAGATAAGGTTATCAAGAAACTACCAACCAAAAGAGTCTTGAGGGCCGAGCCCCGGTGGCGTAGTGGTTGTGCGCGGGACTGTGGCCCACTGGGACGGAGGTTCAATTCCAGCAGTGGGGCTGGGGCTCCTACTCTCACCACCAGAGAGCAGTGATGCCCCCCAAAAAATAAATTAAATAAATAAACAACAAAAAAAAGAGTCTTGAACCAGACAGCTTCACAGGAGAATTCTACTAAGCATTCATGGAAGAGCTGGCACCAATTCTACACAAGCTCTTCCAGAGCATAAAAATCGACAATAACTTCCCAAACATATTCTATGAAGCTAGGATAACACTGATACCAAAACCAGGCTAGGATTCCACAAGAATAAAGAACATTGATGCAAAAGTCCTTCCTTAACAAAATTTGGCCAATGACTACAAAAGTATTTGAAAAGAATAATCCTTCATGATCATGTGAGACTCATAGCAGGGAAGCAGGGATGGCTCAACATCCAAAATTCCATCAACATTATTCATCACATTGACAAGAAAAAGAGGGGGAAATCACATGATCGTTTCAATTGATGCAGAAAAAAAAATATTTAACAACATTCAACACCCACTCCTAATTAAGCCACTCAAGAAGATAGGATTAGCAAGAAATTACTTCAATATCATTAAGACAAGCTATGAAAACCCAACAATAAACATGAAAATCAATGGAGAATAGACAAAACCATTGCCAATGAAAAAGGGGACCAGACAAGGATGCTTTTTGTTCCCACTTTTATTTGATATCATCCTAATAACATAAGGCAACAGAAGGACATCAAAGGTACTTGTCTGGGGAAAGAAGACGTGAAACTATTGTTATTTGCAGAGGATATGATTCTATATATTGAGAACTGCACAGGGTCCACAATAGAAGTGCTGAAAGAGAATAGGAACATGGTAGAGAGGCAGATACAAGAGCAACAAGTAGAAGTCAATAAACTTGCTAAGTACAACTGATGGGACTACAGAAAAAGTAATCAGGAAAGTAGCACCCTTCAAAATGGCTGAGCATAAATTGAGTTATCTAGGGATATACCTAACCAAAAAAGACAAAACAGCTGTACGAAGAAAACTATAGAACATGATTATAAGAAACCAAAAGGGACCTTCACAAATGGAAGAATATCCTATACTCATGGATCAGAAGACTCAATATTGTAAAGATGTCAATCCTACCAAAGGCACTATGTAAGTCCAATGCAATCCCGATACTAATGCCAGCATCTTTTATCAAGAAATAGAAAAGCTGACTACCAATTTCATTTGGAAAGGGAAGAAGCCCAGAATTGGCAAAGAGCTCCTCAAGAAGAATAAAGTGGGAGGGTTTGCATTATCTGATTTTAAGGCTCATAAGGTAGCCACAGTTGTCAAAATAACATGGTATTGTTATAATGATAGATATACAGACTGGTGGATAGGAACAGAAAATCCAGAAATAAAATCAGCACCACACAGACAACTGATTTTCTATAAGAGTCCAAAATTATCAAATGGGAAATGGATGACCTCTTTAATATATGGGCCTGGAAAAATTGGTTATCTACCTGCTGGAAAAAATGAAGCAAGACCCTTACCTTACTCCACACACAAATAAATTCAAGGTGGACCATAGACCTGAGTTAAAACCCCAAACTATCAAGATCATCAAGGAGAGAATTGGGGCAAAGCTGAGAACTATATTGCAAGGAATACATGAAGTACCAGAAAAAAAAAAGTATATACACTCAGAGGAAGTTAGAATAGATGAGTGGGACATACTAAAGATAAAACTCTTCTTGTATACATAGAAAGACCTCAAGAGAGTAATAAGAGAGCCCACAGATTGGGAAGATATTTAGCAATAACACATCAGACAAAGGACTTATTACTAAAATCTACAGCATTCTGCAAGCTTACAATGAGAGAAATAGGAACTGCCCACTGAGGAGGTGGGCAAAAAACTTGAACAGAAGGTTCACAAGGGAGAAAACCCAAATGATCGATAAACATGAGAAAATATTCCCAATCATTAGCCACCTAGAAAATGCAAATTTTAAAAACTATGAGGTACCACCTAACACCCTCAAAGACAGTCCAATTCAAAAAATCAGAAAGCAACAGATGTCGGAAGCAGTGTAGTAAGATAGGAACATTCATTCACCGCTGGTGGTCTGGTAGTTACATACAGTCACTATGGAAAGCGATTTGGCGATACCTAAAACAAATGGAAATAGAGTTACCTTAGCACTCAGCAATTCCACTACTGGGCATCTACCCAGAAGAAGTGAGAAACAGACCATGTCCAGACATCTGCACTCCAATGTTCATTGCTGCAAAGTTCACAATCACAAAGAATTGGAAACAACCAAAATTTCCATCAGGAAATTAATGAATTTAAAAAAAATGTATGTCTGTACATACATGCAATGGTGTACTATGTATTCCTAAAAAAAATTATAGGGCTGAGCCCCGGTGGCATAGTGGTTGTGCGCGGGACTGCGGCCCACTGGGACGGAGGTTCAATTCCAGCAGTGGGGCTGGGCCTCCTCCTCCCACCGCCGAAGAGCAGTGATGCCCCCCCCCAAAAAAAAAAAAAAGAAAACAAAAAGAAAAAATTATGATGAAAAGATGAAACACCTCATCTTGTGGAAAGAGTTGGAGGATATCATGCTGAGTGAAGTTAGTCAAGCACAAAAGGACAAATACAGCATGAGTCCACTGTGGTAAGTACAAAGAGCAGAATAGGCATAGAGGGGAATGCACAGACTAAGGACCAGATACTCTGGCATAAACCTGACCAAACCCAATGATGCATACATCATCATCATCCAAAAAAAAAAAAAAAGATACTGATAACACCTGTTCTGAAAGACATCTCTCCCCAGCTCTCCCTCCATGCCTTTAAGGGGAAGAAAAAAGATGGCGATAGGGGACAAGGGCACTAATCCATCCAAGGGGAAGGTATTATTTATGCCTGTATAGGAAAGGGAGAGATAAAGTAGATTTCATATCGGTGAGCCTATCTTTGAGGATAATGTACCTGCTTAGAGTAATGTTCCTGCTCATTCACAGAGACAACTGCAGGGCCACCTCTGCTCAAGACATAACATCCCCTCCCTATGTGACAATGCTACAGCCAGAGGACAGCCCTGAAGACACAGTTTGAGGATAGCAGCTAGTCTAACCCAACCCACAAGGGGGAAAACCAGGAGGGAAATTCAACAGACCAGCAATGGGAACAAAGCCAAGAAGTCCCTGTGGAATTCCGATTGTAAACATCTTACTGGGAGGGCAGTGCTTGGCAACTCATGTGAACTGGTTAGGGCTACTCACAAGGAGGCCACACTAGAAGTCTAACAGTGCAACAGGGTAGGGGCAGTGAGCACTAGACCGCTCCATTTATGACTGCAGAAAGAGCAATGGGGACATGTAGGAGGCACACCTTTTAGTCACAAAGGCTGAAGACTAAAAAGGTATAAGTGCTGTTGGATAAGCACATCCTGGATATGGAACTTTGAAAGAAATGAGGACAGTACTGACAGTTCATAATATTTCCTGCTTTCTATCTTCTACTCTTAGTCAGGATAATAGTTTGATTTGGAACTATGTATGGTCTATCATCTTCTTCTTCTTCTTCTTCTTCTTCTTCTTCTTCTTCTTCTTCTTCTTCTTCTTCTTCTTCTTCTTCTGTCTATATCTTTAAGATAGGTAGGGTAAGCAAGCCCAAGAAGACAGTAATGGGACAGTAATGGTTGTGGGGGGCTATAGAAGGGAGGAGGCAGGGGTGGGGGTGAGTGGTGATTCAATAATGACAGGGACAGGGGAATAGCAGGGAATCTAAAATTGATGGTGAAGAGAGGGTAGCGGGCTGAGCCCGGGTGGCATAAATTGGTTGAGTGTGGGACTGTGGCCCACAGGCATGGTGGTTCACATCCAGTGGCGGTTCTCAGAAGAAGCGCTGGGTAGCTCCCACGACCACCAAAGGGCAGTGATGCCCACCCCCTCCAAAAAATAAAAAAAATTTTAAAAAGAGAGTGGAGCATTATTTTTTTTGGGGGGGTGGGGGAATCACTGCTCTCCGGTGGTGGGAGTAGGAGGCCCAGCCCCACTGCAGGAATTGAACCTCCGTCCCAGTGGGCCGCAGTCCCACGCACAACCACTATGCCACTGGGGCTCAGCCCAAGAGTGGAGCATTATATCAACTGAAATGCATCTAAAAGGAATTGCTGAGAGGTGAATGATGGGTAAACATGAAGTGGAGCAAGAGAAAAGAACAAAAAGTAAAAATTATATATATAGGCATAAATGTAGATATGCAAATATATAAATACAGGTGTATTTGCCCATATATATGTATGTGCATATATATCTACAACAAGGAACCAGATGCAAATATTACCTCAGTCCAAGAATGGTTTGTTCCAATAATGTGGCACCGTATGATACTCACCTTCTCATCACCATTGCTGAAGACAAAATGGGTGTGGATGCATGAGCAAATGTGGTGATGAAAGTTAATGGTCCCCAACTATCAAAAGATATAGTGTGTGGAGCCTTAAAGGCTTGAAATTAAACAAATGTTCATCTATCAGGGACGCAACAAAGTCCACGTGTAACAGGCACACCAGCTTGTGCGATCATGATGTTTCAACAGGAAGAGGTAACAAAATTTCTGAAATAAGCAACCAAATTGAAGTGGATGTAGTAGAGGTGCAAAACCCACCTGTAAGAGAATGTACAGTGCCTCACCAAAGGGCAACATGGAAGGTCTGATATATCTAGAGTGAGGTACACCACTGATGAAATCCGTAACTATTCTCTAGTTCTTTGCTATTTCCTCCCCCTATCTTTATGGTCTTTGTTTTACCTAATTAATCTTCGGTCATCATAGGTCCATTTGTATAATTAAGATCATTTAAAGCATGAAAATTGAGATAGATCACCCTTAGGAAACTGTAAAGGGAATAAATGACTCCTTCAGAGTATGGGAAGAGGCAGGGGAGCGGGGAAGAGAGGACTGACAGCAAGGATGACTGTATAACCCCACGCAAGCGGAACAAGCAACAGAATTGCAGATGAATGGGCACATTGGATGATGTAAGATATGGCAAATTAATAATTAAATATATATGATAATAAGGGTTCCTGGGTGGTAGGATGAGAGGGAGAAGAAAAAGGAGAGCTGCGATCCAGGAGTTCAAGAAGAAAGGAAAAGTGGCAGCAATGGTACAATTATGCTTGATCTAATTGAATTATGAATTATTACAATATCTATAAGAGCTCCTGTTAAAATGATTTCAAAAGTGGCTTTTCACTCTACAGCCTATGACAAAATGGTTAATGAATGTCAAAAAAAATTTGAAATTAGGGACTGAGCCCCGGTGGCCTAGTGGTTGTGCAAGGGACTGTGGCCCACTGGGATGGAGGTTCAATTCCGGCTCCCAGGAGCAAAGGTTGGGCCTCCTACTCCCACCATCTGAGGGCAGTGATGCCTAAAAAAAAAAAAAAAAATTTTTTTTTAAATTGAAATTAGTTACTGAATGATATCTTGAAATCTGACATTTCAGTAAGAAATTTAATATTGATATTCCCTATCTTGATAACAATCATAAAAATTGACACAATTTTACCAAAGAGCAAGCTGTAAAGTGAAGGAAAATTTCTAATTAACCAAGAGTAATAATGAAAGCATGAATCAATTCATACCAGGAAAAAGTTTGAATTATCTTTCTAGCCTCTTTTTTTGTTTGTTTGTTTGTTTGTTTGTTTTTTGGGGGGGGGCATCACTGCTCTCCGGTGGTGGGAGTAGGAGGCCCAGCCCCACTGCTGGAATTGAACCTCCGTCCCAGTGGGCTGCAGTCCCGCCCACAACCACTACGCCACTGGGGCTCAGCCCCTCTATCCTCTTTTTAAAATTTTTTTTTATTTATCACCTCTTTCTATCCTCTTTATAGAAAATAATTTCAAACAATCATTGTCTTTTGAAAAGTTAATCTAAGAATAATCAGCCAAAAAAGCTAGGGATAAGAAGGAAGAAAATGTCTTCAAACTGACTAAACTGTTGAGCTGTATTATGCTCTAATAAAACAGTTTAGGAAGATAAAAAGCTAAGGCTAAGAAAGTATATTTTAGAGTTGTTTCAGGCAGTTAATTCATATAAACATTAGGTTGTTCTGTTTTTCTAGATATTATTATGTCTATGGTATTTGCCAGGGTTTCTTTAATATATTTCCTGATTTGTTGTGACTTATAGGATTCTAGACAAAGCTTTGATTTTGTAACTAATTGTGTAGTAACAATTTTAAAAATTGTTTTTCTTAAACGCTGCCTCCAAAATTGTGTAAGCTTCAGTCGGGCCTCACAAACCTGTTTTCACCCTTGATAAGTTGGGCGGTGACCTTCCCTTTCCAGGCAAAACTTGGCTGGAATCGCAGCTGTCTCTAAGAGTGTGGGAGTCGGGGGTGGGTCACTACTCTCACACACGTTTCCCAGGCTCACCCAAACCCTGCCCACCCCTCTCCTTCCTGTCCCCCCCCCACCCCACTCGTTCCCTCCTGCCCTTCTTTCTTCTTCCTCTGCCTTCCATTGGCTGTGAGCATTCCTCAAATCTCATTTCACTCTCCTCGTTTGTTGTGCCCCATTTACAACCGGTTCTCACTTCCCAGCAACCCAAGGGGTGAAAACAATAGCGGTGAGGCCACTCTTCTGAGAACGAGGGCAGGTCCTGAACCGAGGGCCAACCCCTAGCCCCACCTCCAGCTGCCTGACCCTGCCTGTCCAGTCGTGGCTTTGGACCACGTCTCAGAATAAACCTGATTGCTGGCTCAGGACCGGGAGACTGGAGCCAGGAGAGGTGCGGGGAGCCAAGGACTCAGGCGTGGGGACTCAGTCCCCGCACTTCCGCCCTCCCCACCCCTACCCCACATGGAGCCTTTGAGCCTTCCTGGGTGCCTGGTCAGTCAGGCGCCAAGAGACCCCTGCGGTGCTCCCCACAGAGGCTCAAGGGATAGGAATTTCCACGCTGATGAATAAGCACATTTAAGTGGGAGGAGCTTGGAAGACAAGGTCCAGAGGAGATTTGGGTTAAAATTAAAATAAAAAAGTCTGGCCTCTCTCTTGAGCTGGTCTCCTGTCTTAAGCACAATGGAAGGAAATTTCTGGTATGCGATCTTGCTCTCTTCCCCGCCCCCCACTCCATGGGTTCCGGAATCTGCACTTCCCAGTCTGGGAGAACAGCCACAGGGTGAGAAAAATCCAGGAGCAGGGGACAGGGGAGGGAATCAGGGCGGAGAGCGGCTCCCTCAGAGCTGTTGGAGGTCTGTGGGAAGCATTTGTGAGCGTCCTTGTAGCTCTTTCTCCTGATGGTCTCCTGCCTGCTTTCTCCTGCTCCTTTTCTGCGTGAACCTGGGAGTTCCCGAGGGAAGGGCCCCACTTTGGGGCCGGTCCCCTTGTCTTACAGGACTTGGGTCCTGAAAGAAAATTCTGGAGTATTCTGCTTCTCCGTTGGGCACCCAAGCTGAATTTGTTACCTACACAAAGGAGCTTCCAGAAGTCCCTGAGGAAATGGAATGAGAACACAGCGGAATTCTTCCACAAACGTTCTGAAGCCCCTTCAAACATGCATCTAGTACAACCAGACAGGAGTTTTCCCACGGCCCATGTGTCCTGAGGGATACCACACGGAGAAGGGAAGTCATGGCTGGTTTGGGAACCCGACTAGCAGGCTTTGACCCCAGACTAGACTACTCTGTTTCCAAGATGTGGGGCCAATTGCGTAACCAGCTAGGCCCCTTTTCTTCATCTTTGAGGAGGCCCGGCAGAGAAGGGTTGTGAAGATAAGGCCAGTCTGTGACAAGTCATTTTGTCTGGCGATTTGTTGTCCCCCTTTGACTCCCCTCACCAGACAGAAAGCGATGCATGGGGCTGGATCTCTGTCCACTGCATAGTGCTCACTAATTCAGGAACCCGATCGTAAATCCACTCTTGTTCATAAGCCTGCGAGGCTATCTCACTCTCCATCCCCCGCTTCCTGGAATACTTGAATTCTCAAAACTGCCTTAAATTCTTGCTGAAACAAAGTGGGGCTTAAAACATAAATAAATACTTTCTCGCGCATGAATGCTCTGACTCAAACTTTGCCTGGACGCTGCTTCCCCTCTTTCTGAAACACTTGTTTTCCTGGCCTCCTTCAGGAGGGTTATCCGGCCTTCCCGGTAACAGACCCTGCAGGGAGCAGGAGGCCTATGAGAAGTCTGAGAAAGAGTAGGGGTGGAGTAGGGCTCTGAGGGGAGGGGTAGAAGGAGGGAAAGGCTAAGGTGGGAATTGGAAAAGGACCCGGAGACTCCTGAGGAGTGACTTTGTCAGAGGCGCTGGGTCAAGAGAGGGCAGCGAGTGTAGTAGAAGGTACAAATCAGAAGACAAGGAAGGGCACCAAGATATTGGTGTGCTCTCCCCAATTCCCAGGGGGGTTCTGGGAGGAATTGGGACCTTTAAAGGACAGCACCACCCCCTTTTCCTCATGCCCCAATGGGCAAACCTCCCTCAGGCATCAGAGAAAGATTAACGGATCTGTAGTCTCCCAGCCTCTTCTCCACCCTTCTGGCCCCTGACGCCTGGCCAACACGGTTGCCTGAACACGCCTCCACAGGCCTGGCACCAGCTTCCCCTCTACCCCTCCTACGTGACCATCACAGACCCAGGACTGGGTGGCGGATGCTGAGATAAGGCCAAGGAGGGGAAAACCGCCACCAAAGCCAGGAAGTTACACAGCTTGGTTCCCCTGGCAACACAGCCACAGTCCCCAAACAGTGCAGGGGTGGGGGGCAGGGACAGCTCCTGTTTCTTCACAGGCACGGGGTTTCAACAGAGAAGGCCTCCAGACCTCAATTTTCCAGTGGGAGAAACTTCACTGCATGAACCCAGGGCCGTGCTGAGGAAGAAATGTGGGGCCAGCCAGTTGAAAATGCAAAAAGAAACCCCCACCCCTATACCCTCTCTTGCGATGGCCGGTTGGTCTAAGGTCTATTAGATCTAACAGGAATCGGCCTCTCTAACAAGCACCAAGAGGATCCCAATGCTGGGTGCCAGAGGACTCCACTTTAAGAAGAGATTACATTCAAGAACTGCTTGAGACTCTTTGTGGCAGAGCTGAAGGGAGATACCGGAGGAGGTCTGGTGCATCCCATGCGATCATCCAGTTTCCTGCAGCCAATCCTGTCCCCGGCAGTCCTGGAGTGAGGGATGAGGAGTCGAGAAGCATGGGTTATGGTGCACGCAGAACCCATGGGTCCTAACTGTGTCCTTGTGCCAGGGCTTGTCCGCTCTGGGACCCAGAGGCCACAGGAAAACAAACGAGGCGCATTCTACTCTCAAGAGTCCTGGAATCTTGAATAAGTTGTCTATCGTCTCTGACCCTCAGGTCTCTCTTCTCTCCAAAGGGCACAATCTCACTAAAGCCTTAGCGAGGGACCACGAGTCTCCCTGGAATTCATACTGAGGCAAGTGTCTGCTGAGGGCAACACTCAGGGTTTGTCCTTGCGGTCCAGCTTGCATGGTGGGAGCTAGAAGTTGGGCTGCCTGAGGGGGTTACAAAAGGTTAAGGAACTTTGAAGAACTTTTAAGGAACTCCGTGAAGCAGGGTCCAGGGGTTGGGGCCTCCCATGCTCTTCTGCAGCTGCTCCAGCTGTGTTTGCTTTGCATTAGTGGCTTCAGAGCTGCACTTCCTGCACCTCTTCCCCTGGCCTACCCGCTGCCTTCCTCCCCTTGGGGCCTGGTCTCCTCCCTCAGAAAATCCTCCTGCTCACTCAGCCTGCAGAGGGACCCTCACAAAGACGCTACATGACTGGGCAGGCAGTTAGCTTGGATTTCAGTTGTCAGGGAAGAGAGCCCTGATGATCACCTTCCAAGAACTCAGGCTTTGAAAGCCCTCTGCCGCCCCGCTCTCCTCTGACAAGGTTGCCAAGACTTGCAGTCATCTTGAAGGCCGCCATTGTGGTTGCATGTGCGGTCTGTTGTCATGCATTCCAATCCCAGTTCTGTCTCCAGCTGAAATGGTCATCAAAGTTTGGGGTTTTGTTTTTTTTAACTCGATTCACTTCAGTTTTCTCATCTTCCAAAGGGGAGCGAATACTGTTTTACAATGGTTTCAAGCTCCTCTGGGAGCCCTTACCTCAGTGGCAGACACCACCACCACCACCACCACCACCACCACACAATTGCTGCAGCTTGTTGTTCTGGGGGGCCCTTTCCCACACAATCCATCAGAAAGTATGGAACAGCTCCCAATTTCATCACCACTCCCAACCCTTCATCCAGGCTCATTTCCCTATAACCTGGGCCCCCAGTAACTTCCGCAGGTCAGCTTCTGTCAGTTGTACCCGAGATTATATTGTACCCTACAGCTTCCACGTGCTTCTAAAACGCTTGCCCCATCCCTTTATGCCTCTGCTAAAATCCTCTTCTGGCTTCCCACAGTCCTCCATGAAACATTTAAAATCATTGGCTGGATATTGATACCTCTTTGAAGAGACCTGGCCCTGACTTCCCTTTTCAGTTGTGTTTCTCGTTCCTCTCAACCCACTCCACATCCCCCTCACCCCACACACTCTCTCCTCCAGCCCACAGACATGTTCCCCTCACCACAGACCCTCTGCTCACCACCACCACCACCACCGCCCTCCCCAAACTTCTGGTTCCCCGGTAAACGCTCCTCCCAGACAGGCTCGTCCTCCAGACACCTCCCCTGATGGCTTTCTCCACAAGGCGGTGCCTGCGATAGCTACATCATCTCGGGTCAACTTGATACATAGAGTGACGGAGTGAAGTCTAGCCTGTCATTCAGGGTCACGGCCTGATGGTATACTGCCTTGTGGTGTGGTCCTCTCATAAGGAGGGTCCCGAACCTCCCCCTGCGCTCGCTCTCTCTCTCTCTCTCTCTCTCTCTCTCTCTCTCTGCTTCACTTTCCTATTGATGAGCCACTCTGAGTCACACTGATGGCAGCCAGAGCCTTAGAGATCTGTTCACAGCCATTGAGGGGACAAGACTCTGCGCCCACTGACCTGTGACCATGCTGCACTCTGCATCATTTGTGTGGCTGCCTGAATCCGAAGAGGGATTTTTGGAGTAGTAGTGGACTTACAGAGCCGAATCCGATTTATGGGCTTGGTTCTGACTTGGCTGGGATATTTACTTGATGTATAATTACTTCTTGATGAAAAACACTACCTTACACATTTATAAAACTCTATCTTACAAATCTCTGGATTTGTTTCTCCAGGCAACCTAGAGTAACACAATGCCCCTCCCCCTGGTTCCCTTGGCACCTAGGTTTCTCCTATTCCAACACATATCATAAGCGTTCCTGAGTGACGCACAAGGTTAATGCACTAGACTGAAAGGTTGAAGGTTCAAGTCCTTCTAGAAGCAACTTAGAAGAAAGGCCTGGTATTCTACTCCCCCCAAAACTGGCCACTGAAAATCCTGTGGACTCTGAAACGATGGTCCCGGGATGATCTTTAACCTTAAACCAAAAATATATCTTAAAATCTTCTTAAAGCCAAAACACAGTTTAGCTTGGCCAGCACAGAATGTCTGTCTTGAACACTGTACTTTGTAAGAGAGCTGTATATAGGGGACCCAACTGACAACAGTGACTCAGAAGATTGAATTGGAAGTTTAGGGGGCCGTGAGTTGATATTAATGGGAAAGAACGATTTTTAAAAGGAAGGGGAGAATGCTTGCCCAACTTGAAGAACATCCTCAGTGTACATGAAAAAAGAGTTGGACTAGTATATGCTCTATAGACTGTGTAGATTCTCAACAATGACACCAAGGAAGAAATATATCATAATTATACACAGGGGACGTGTTAGTCTGGGTAGACTAGAGAAACAAATCCAGGAGATTATATGTGTATAAGAAAAAGTTTTATATAAAGAATACTGATAAGTTAAGAAAACATCTCAGCCCTGTCCAGATCAAGTACATAAGTCTCCTTTGTACTATGTCTGTTGTCCACGTGTCTGTTGTCAGTCTATAAATTCCCCTTCAGATTCACGAAACACATGGATTGACGCTGAATGCAGGAAGGTCACAGGCCAGTCTTGTGAATCCAGTGGCAGCGGAAGCCTCTCAGCCCTGGCAGGGGTCTCTACATGGATCTTCCAGCTCCAGAGCTCTGACTCTGTCAGCATAGCTCCATGTGCCTTATCAACAGGAATGTCGAGCAGAGAGTCTGCGTCTGGTCTTCAGCGAGCTCTTTTTCTCTGTCAGGCTTCCAACCAAATGAAATCACCAAGCTATGACATGAGTGACAGGCTAGACTCCACCCTATAACCTATTTAACAAGTTGACACCCGATTATGTAACAACCACAGGGACCTTCAAAAATCTGTGGAAACGGGCTGAACCCCGGTGGCGCAGTGGTTGTGCGCAGGACTGCGGCGCACCGGGATGGAGGTTCAATTCCAGCTCCACGGAGCAAAGGCGGGGCCTCCTACTCCCACCACCTGAGGGCAGTGATGCCCCAAAACAAACAAACTAAAAAAGTCCATGGAAACATGGAACTTTTTCATGAGCATCTTGAAGCCCATCGTGAGTGTGTGTGCATGCATATGTGTGTATATGCATGTGTGTACACGTATATATACACACAACATAAGCATATATATACACATTTATATGTGTGTATATGTATCAAAGACAATTCTATGGAACATAGCTCTTTTCTGGCACACGTGGGCCACCGTGAGCAAGACTCCTCTGGGCAGCAACTGGTTGAACTGGCTGTTGCCACCTATGATGGGATATTAGAACTGTCTGCTCGTCACAGGAGGGTAGAAACCATACGTGTCTCATTAGCTGCTTTCTCCAAACCAAGGCCTCCTCTTCAATCTTTTGTTGTTCGAAATGCAACATGTAAGTAAAGCCCTGAGCGCAGAATCTAACAGAAACAAACTCAGTGGGAAGGATCACTATCATGGCGCTGTAGCCCTGCACTGAATCTTGCTTCCCTCAGGGGAAAGCAATTCAAAAGCTGAGTCTGTCAAGAGTGATGGGGCACGGTGTGCGTTGGAGTGTGAGGGGCACCCCCAGCCTCTGAAGAGGTGTTGGCTGACAGGATTTCCCTCCCCACCCAGTGGGGTTGGTCAGCCTGAGGTCCACCCAGTCCTGGGTTCTCCTTGCCCACCGTGACTTGCCTCGGCAGAAAAGGAATATAACCTCTCACCCGGAATCCCACTGAAACCTGTCCTCTGACCACAGAGTCTGTGCTTGGTTCTTCTGCTGGAGGAGCTGCCCTGGCCTGGGCAAAAGCTCTCCAGCCTGACTTCAGCACCAGCCCCAGCGGGGAAGTAAGTGACCATGAGAGCAGGTGGGTGTCTACACAAAGCCCTTTGTGAGTTTCTCCAAAAGCATGTACGACTGGCTTCCTGAGTCACCATGCCTTTGATCATGTTTCATCCCCACAACTGACTGCCAGCAAGTTGCTTCAACTCTCAGCAACCCTACAGGACGGGGTCCCAAGACTGAATCGCTACGGGAATAGAACCCCTTCCCTGACTCTGCTCAGTGGCAGGGAGAAGAAGCCCAGGCAGCACAGTGGATTGCTAACTACAGAGTCAACGGTTCAAAGCCACCACCCGCTCCCCGGAAGGTGGGAAACTCAAAAAAGGGCAGTTCCGCTCTGTCCTGCAGGGGTCATTATAAGTCAGAAGCAACTCCAGTTGGCAATTGACAAAGAGCCCTCGTGGGGGCAGAGAAAGCAGTTCAAAACCACCGGCCATTCTGCGAAAGAGAGATGAGTCTTTGGGCTCCTGCCAAGACAAGATTCACAGTTTAAGAAACCCTAAGTGCCGGCTCTACTCTTTCCTATAGAAAGACTATCGGTCGGGGGCTGGGCCCCGGGGGCGTAGTGGTTGTGCGTAGGACTGCGACCCACTGGGACGGAGGTTCAATTCCAGCAATGGGGCTGGGCTTCCTACTCCCACCACTGGAGAGCAGTGATGCCCCCTCCTCCCCCCAAAAAAAGAAAGACTATCGGTCGGACTTGACTTGGGGGTGGATCTGGCTGATTCTTGGTCTACAGCACTCTTTCTGCATGCTTCCAACAAAGGAACCGAAGCTTAACAGTCTTTGTAAGCTGCCACAGGCCTGAGAGAGAGAGAACTCTTACTCGCTGTTGAGTGAGTGAACGCGTGACGGAGATGGGTGTGTGCATGTGCATGCCCAGGCAGAACTTCCCATGTTCCACCTTAAGAAAATGAGATGTGTTCCACTGTTAAAGATGCTCTTCCTTCAGACCCTTCAGAGATCCATAGGCTAATAACCTTTATGCTCAAGAGGATTGTCTATCCTTGTCTAACCAAAATTCCTCCAGCTGCTACTGCAGCGCATTGCCTTCTAAGCTACCTCCCTGGCCACTGGGAAGAAATCCACTTCTTTTCAAGGAGACAGTTACTAATTCACCCTTTAGCCTTCTCTTCAACTAATTTAATCCAGATCCTTTATGGCTCCCTCTCTGGGGCCTTATAGCTCAGCCCTTTCCTTGTTCGACTGCTCCCTGGGCCTTTTGCCAAACTCTTAAAGGTCTACCTCCGCGGAAGAGGCAGGAAAGGGACGTATTGTTCTCCACAGAGCCATGTACAAACACACAGATGATTACTCCAGCCGACGCACACAGGACACCCACCCCCACCCCCCGCACTCATAAATTCCAATGTGTGGTAAACACATGCCCATAGGCTTCCACCGGATCTCAGATCTATGCAACTCCTCTCACCTGTCCCCTTCCAGAGCCCTGGACATGGCAGGTCTCCTATCCCTGCACACACACACACACACACACACACACACACACACACACACTCTGACACTGCACACACCTATGTGTTTTACCTGAAGGTGAGCCAAACTGGGTGGTGCTTCTGAACCTTTTTCCTCCTCCTCCCCTCCTCTCTCTTTTTTCCTTCTGGCTTTCCTTTCCATTGGCTACCAAAGGCCAAGCCTATTATTTTCTCCTCACTTCCACAGTGATTTTCCACTCCAAAGTGGATGAAGTGAAGCTGGCCCCTGCCTTTTTCCCTCTTCCCCACCTACCATTCTTTCTTCCCAAATTCTCACTGCCCCTTCCATTTGCCCTGAGCACACCCTCCCCTCTCCAGTCCCTCCCCCATCATTACCTCTCTGGCTGCTGGAAGCACACAGCTTCTTAGTCTTTCCCTTTTGTAAGTGAACTATAGGGAAGCCGTGCCCACTGACTTACTAGCTGGGTTCCATCTCAAATCCAGTGAGAGGTTGGCATCCAAGACCCCTGGCTGCCTGGGCACCATGTATGTACCCAAAGCTTGAGAGCATGAGGGTAGTGTCATAGCAGGCCTCCTCAAACTACGGTCCGTGGGTGACATGCGGACCACGAGAACATTTATCCAACGCCGAGTGTTTTTGCTGCAGCTGCCTGTCCTGCTTAGTAGCCGAGTATCCCGGGCCCGCAGTGAATTTGTTCATAATTGTTGTTTTTTAACTATAGTCCAGTCCTCCAACGGTCTGAGGGACAGCGAACTGGCCCCCTGTTTAAAAAGTTTGAGGACCCCTGGTCATAAGCATTCCTTCACTCATTCCACAAAAGCACCTACCACAATATCAGGCGCTTTTGTACATTAACAAGACCAACAAAACCCTTGCCCTTATCCAGTGTACATTCCCTGGGTGGAGACAGAAAATAAGCAAACATACACGGTCTACTGGTGGCGATAAAGCAAAGCGGAGAAGGCACCCAGGGTGGTGTTTAGGGATGGGAAGGGGTCAGGCAGGCCTGCCCCGGAAGACGATGTTTGAACATAGACTGTATGGAGATGGAGCAGTGAGTCAGCTTCATGGAGCTCTGGGAGGAAAGTGATCAGGAAGCATGCAGCCCTGCCAGTGGAGATGGTTAGGAAACAGCCGAGCAGACAGCCACAGGGTGTTAGGAGCGGGCTCAAGCAGGATGAGCCAGTCAGAGGAGCAATTCCTCTCGGCCCAGGACTGGAGAAGTACCGGCCCTGGATTGCAGAAGGCCCCATTACGAATGAAATGGGGACTTCAGAGGGGTCAAAATGACGAAGTGAAAAGAAATGTTGATGTGGCGGTGGAAGCCAGTTCCAAAGGAAAGAAGCTGGGCACGGAGTGGAGAGAGTTTAAGGGGAGATAGTAAGAGTCCTCAGAGCCCTGGTGGCGTAGTGGCTTCCACACTGATTGGGCTGCTGACCTAACCACCAACTACTGCTTCTCACCAGAAAGAGGCGGCTTTGTTCGCCCTCAGGCTTTCAGTGTCTACACCCACAGAGCCAGTTCTCTCTGTGGCAGAGGGTGACTGGGGGTGAGAATCGACTTGACAGCAGTGAGGAATGGAGCCTGGGTGAGGTAGCATGGGGCTGCTCACCGTAAGGTCAGCGGTTCAAACCCCCTAAGCTGCTCTGAGGCTGTTTGGTCCCTTAAAGAGTTAGCGTCTCAGGGAAGGGTCACTATGAATTGGCATCAATTTCACAGCCGTAGGTCAGACGTTGATTTGGCTTTTGGTTAACAGAGCTCATAGGCAGTGGCTGGGTCACAGACAGGAGGCCAGGCCTGTAGCCAAGGCCCCTCTCAAATACACTAGGTCTTTGAAGAATCACTTGTCAGGGCTGCTCCTCCAGACGAAAGGCTGGCTATCCTCTCTCTCTCCTCTCCTCTCTCCCAGCACAGGATCCGGACACACCCATCATGATCTGCTGCTCTTTCATTGCCTGAGCACTTACTTTGTGGGAGGCACTGTGCAAATTGGGTTCTACCTAGGGGCTCAGGTAATACTCACAGCACCTCCAGGAGGGATTCTCTCTAGTTTACAGCTGGCTGCTCTTTAGACCTTCCAGCTCCTCTGTGAGTCTACTTCTTACAGAGCCTAACACAGCACCGGCTCAGCCAGGCGCCCAGCCTGGTAGACTTGGGCTCCAGCCCCTGTTCACAGGTTGTATGGCCCCAGGTAAGCCATCTGTCCTTTCGAGGGTCTTCATCTGGAGATAAAACAGGGAAAGTGAAGGCCTCACAAAGACCGAACACCATGACTCTGTCTTGATGTCTTAGCATAGGCCTGTGTCAGAAAGCTGTGAGGTGTGTGGCCAATAATTTACAGCTATTAGTAGCTAAGGAACCCTGGTCATGTGGTGGTTATTGCATTGGATCCAGATCTACACAGTCAGCTGTTTGAAACCACCGGCAGCTTCGAGGGGGAAAGACTGGGCTTTCAACTCCCATAAAGAGTCACAGTCTCCATGGAGTCAGCATGGACTCGATAGCAGGGAGTTTGGATTGGGGTTTATCCGTACATCCACTGGCTTTCTCTGCAATGAAGTCATCGCCACTAGCCTGCATTCCACAGAGCCTTCGTGTCTGGGCGACATGGGGACCAGGAGAGGAAATCGTATGGGGATTTGCACGTAGACAACAGCCTATCTTGTCTGCACCCTCGCCCAGGCAGCGCAGGCAGAAAGCAAAGATCACCTGCAGCATTGGTAAAGGAGCCCTTGTGACCAGTAATCTTGGGAATGCTGAGAAAACATTTACAAGGCCTCGGAGATTTTCTGTAGCATGTGGGTCATGACCCCTTTGGGGGTTAAATGGCTCTTTCACAGGGGTCACCTAAGACCGTTGGAAAACACATATTTCCCATGGTGGGGAGTCAGCGTTGCATGAGGAACTGTATCAAAGAGTGGCGGCATGAGGAAGGTTCAGAACCTCTAGTGGGAGTCGACTTGAAAGCAGTGGGTGGACAAGGCAGAGGAGACACTAAGCTGACGCTCCATGTAAAACATGATGCTACATGTAAGACAAGGCATGGGGTCAACACACAGTAGGTGCCAACACACAGTAGGTGCTTCTTGGCAGAGGAGGGATAGGGTTAGGGCTGGGGGCAGCACCCAGGGGCCGGGTTTCAGGAAGATGAGCTTTCTGGTCCTACATCACTGCACAGGCCAGCAGTAGCCATCTGTGGGGTGACTTTGCCCTAAGGAGACAGACTGATTCCCAGCCATCCTACATGACAGGGCTGAACTGCCTCTGCAACTCTCCAGGACTGCAACTCTTCAGGGGGTAGGGGGGCGCCACGCCCCATCTCTCTCCCTCAGAGCGGCTGATTTTGAACTGGGGACCTTGCAATTGGCAGCCCATGTACAACCGCTGAGCGGCCCTGACAGGACGGCAGTGAGTTGGCATGCATCCAGGGAGAAATCAGGAGAGGGACCATGGAGCCCAAGACCCCATGGGTGGGGCACAAGACCAGCTGAGGGTCCCCGAAGTACTTGGGAAGGCAGACTCTGATGAGAAAGCTGCGGGATAAAGTGATGCTGGAGGTTGGCCACTTCGACGCCACCTCTGGCATCTTCGAAGACTGGCTCTGGGCATTTCTGTCCCTAACGTCAGCCACCGAAAACCCTGTGGGGTCCAGTTCTTAGCAGCAGCTGGTTTGGGGTTGGTCTTGGAAACTAGGAGTGGAACATTTCTCCCAGGGCCAGGGCCTGGGGACAAATGACCACCCCCAAATGAATGACCTGGTTCAGAGGCCACCCACATAGCAGGGAAGCTCCGCTGTGAGGCTCTCCCCAGTAAGCAGCCTTCAGCTGTTTGGAACCAATTACGATGACTTCCTCCCACCCACCAGCCAGCCTGGCCACACGGGCTCACAACCACGGCCCGGCCCGAGGCTCTCCAGTCTGGGCCCTCTGCAATCTCATCCTAGCCCCCACACTGGCCGGGCCAACTCCAACAGAGGTCACCTTGACCCAGGCCTGCCTGATGGGCCTTCCACTTGGAGATGCCGGTACCGGCCAGGGCTCCAAGGTGCCAAGAGGCGGGCGGCCTCACCCTCCCACTGGAGCTGAGAAACTGCTCTAGCTGGTGAAAGGGCCCAGTCAAGCGCTCCAGGCAGGGCTGCTCCACCTGAAACCCACTGGGTAGCTGAACCGCTCACCTTCGCGGAGACACTGCTAACATATCCTGCACGTGGCCTCCAGCCTTCCCTCTGTGCAAGCCTCACCTGTCCTCACAGATGGGGAGAAAAGTAAAAAGGGGTTCACGTCGTGACATTTACTCGCCCTTGTCCCCTCCTCCTCTACCGTGCAACAATGGCCCTTTCCCCCCATATACCTCCCTTCCCCACAGCGGACACAATGGTTCCAGACAGTCGGGGTACGTCCAAAAAAAAAGACTGAGATTCTTTATTTAAATCAGCACACTCACATTCCTCGAGGCCCAGACCGCACGGTGGGCAGCGCTCCTTGCTCTGTCCCCTCTCACCGCCCGCCACCCCTGAGCCACAGCAAGGGCAATGGAAAACGGGAAGCCTCGAGGCCGACTGCTGCGGGAGGCTGCTCCAGAGGCGCGGCGATCGTGGTCGGGCTGTGGCTGGAGTGGCAGCAGCCACAGAACCCCTCCCTCTCAATGAGACCTCTGCAGCCACAGCTTGTGGAAGGCAGGCCAGTGGGGCACCAGAAGGCTGGGAGGCAGCCCCCTGGGCCCCCAGCCCAGGAATGCAGTGAGGGCATAGAGGCCTGGGGGAGAGAGAAAAGGAACAGGGGGTGGGGGCATGCCCCACATTTTGGTCCCAATAGAAAAGAAGAGGCCAGCTGGTCCAGTTTGGGTGCACTTGGAGCAGGGGCGGGAATGTATCAGTAAGTATGGGGAGAGGCCACCATTGGGCACCTCCAGAGGAGACAGGCCAGACTGGTCCCTAATCCTGGAAGAGGGCTCTGGGAGCCCTCGGGGGGTGTCACTGCTGAACACAAAATATTTCTATATATTAACCATTCATGGAGGGCCGGGTGGGTGGGAGGTAGGGGGGGCAGGCTCAGAGGATCTGGCGTGGCATCCCGTAGCCGGTCATGCCTGCCTGAGATGCCCCGCGGTTGGTGCCCATCTGCAACCCAATCACATTCTTGCCCTCTTGCAGCTGGTTGTCTGAGAAGTTCCGTGGATTCTCCTTGGATTTCCTGGGTGGGAAGAGAGGGGTGGTTAGGGGGCACTCACAGGTTGTCCCAGAAATACTCTCCTTGGGACAGAGCCCAGGCTTTGCTAGAGGCCCAGTCAGTTCTCCAAAGCCGCCCGCTGCATCACTAACCACCCTGGGGGAGCCGTGAGGATGGCGGGAAATGAGGAATGTGAAAGTGCTTGGTGAAGGGCCCCTGCTGTGACAACGCCAGTCATCCCCTAGGGATGGGAGCGGGCAAGGACATTGCGCCTGCCCTATCCTGAGAACTGCGCCAGCAATACTCACTTAGGAAACCAGTTGGGGTCCCCAGAAAAGAGCCCATCGTCCCGGGCTACTGCCAGGCCACCCAGATTCATCAGCGTCCGTTGTACACAGGCCATGTTCTTGGCTGGGAAGGAAAACAAGGGTGTGTTGGGCTCAGCAGGGCTGGGGGCCTGGACACCAGGGTCCCACCTCCATCACTCCGTCAGCAAGCCTGACTTCCCCATGATGCCTCTGCCACATATCCTTCTCCACCTAACCCCCTAACATGGGTACCATATAGAGAAAGATAAAGAGACCAGTGAGAGAGAGAGATCTCTTTCTGTCCTGAGTCAAGATGGCCCAACCCAGCCTCTGGCTCCTGCAGGACCAGCCCCAGGTCCTGCCACTGTCCCACCTTCCCAAAGGTCCACGGTCTGGAAGATGTCGGTAGTGTTGATGCCATAGCGCTCGGCCGCTTGCAGGAACTGGGAGATCTGCTCCATCTGCTTGAAGGCCATCGTGGAGGCCTGGATCTTCTTCACCGGGGCCTGGCCCTCGGGGTATAGCGCATTAATGAGCTCACAGAGCACCTGGGTGATGGAGACCAGGTGGACAGAGGTGAGGACAAGCGGGCCTCAAGGCCAGCACACACGGCCTTCAGCACCAGCAGCTGTGGGCCAGAGAGGTCGCGCTGCTGTGAGAAGCCAGCTCAGATCCCCACCAAGAGTGAGCCCAAGGGGTCCTTCTTGCCCTCACCTCGTCTTCTGAGCCCAGAATGGAAAGGCTTTGTGTTCCAATACTCCCGCTGCCACGCCCGCCCCCACCCCCTCCAGACTAAAGAAGCCCCCTCCTGCAGTTTTTTTCTTGGAGAAATTCTTAGGAACCTCTGGGGCCCTTCCTGCTGTAGGGAGAGCCTGTTCCTCCCGACCCTTCCCTCTGAAGGCAGGAGGGAACACAGGTCAGGGCTCAGTGAAGATGTCCAGGCTTAGGGTATGGTTGGGGATGGGGTGCCAGTAGCTGAACAACCCCCAACCCCCAGGTCCCTACACCCGGCCCTGCCCTCAGGGGCATCCACCCCAAAGTAGTCCCTGCTCTCACCGTGCCATCCTTGAGCCAGTTCTGGAAGTTATCCCGGCCAGGCTGAGGCCGGCCCACATCCTTTCGGCACTGGGTGGTAATCCACTGGATCAGGATGTGTTCCAGGTCTGGGTCGTACTGTTTCTCAATCTTCTGCTGCACCTCCCGGCTCAGGCCATAAGCAGGACCCCGGTTGGCCATTCTGAAGGCTAGGGGTGGCTGTGGGGAGCTGCAGGGAAAACACAGAGGCCTGAGGTCAGCACCCTTCTGCCAATGGGATAGAGGAGTCTGCCGGCAGGGACAGACCCCTGGGAAGCTCCCTACAGAACATATCCACCCACTCCCAGGATGGGCTCCAGGGGTGAGGACCAGAGCTGTTTCCATTGTGAGGAAATCTCTTCTTAAGTCCTTGATGAGGATGTGAAAGTCACCCTCAGAACTCTGGGAAGTGCTGTGGGGCTACATAGGCCATCGATGGACTCCTCAGTATGTTTCAGTTGAACAGACGGTGCCACCACTAGAAGGAAGCCTCCTGCAGGAGAACCCGGGTCCATCTGCCCATGGTGGAAGGGTCAACCCCTGATTCAAGCCGGTCGGCGTTAGCATAGATAAGCGGGTGGTCTCAAGCCCAACCCTGGCTTAACAGCCTCGAGAAAGCCAAGTGCTCAGGGCTCAGGGAAGGAACTCAGAGAGGCTTGGGGAACCTAAGCCAGAAGCCGGGGGACTCCACGAGTCCACACCCAACCAGCCTCTCCTTTTGCACAGAGCACGCGCTGTTCACGCCAGGGATTGTGGAAGAGAGAGAAGCCCTCTGTCCGAAAGTTGTACAGAGCGCCCTTCGGGAGAACGGCTAGTGCCTAAGGGGGAAGACTGTCTCCCAGACCACAAGTTGACCTGGAAGAATCCCGAGATGAGTATGGGTAGTAGGGGGAGGGGGAAAGGGGTGAGCCGGTTGCAATGACCCATACATAACCACCCACACCCACTCCAGGGGGACCAACAAGAGAAGCCATGGGGGGAGGGAGACAGCAATCAGTGTAAGATATGAAAATAATGACCTATCATTTCTCAAAGGGGTCCAGGGGGGGAGCGGAAGAACAAAAGAGGAGCTGAGACCAAGCACTCAACAGAAGTAACTGTCTGGAAAAGGATGGCAACAGAGATACAAATACGCTTGATACAATTGATGTATGGATTGTTCTAAGAGCTGTCAGAAGTGGTCTTTTAATTAAAACAAATAAACAAGAGTATGGGGAGCGCAGTCTGGGGGGGTCTCTTGGAAGAGGTCGGTCTGTGCCGGCTCTTAATGGCTTCCATCAAACCATAGGCACTTCCCCTGAGGACTCAGGCGGCAAGGAGAGGTTGGCCTTTCCCTCCTAGCAGCTGCCATGTGCTGTATCAGAGGCCCAAGGAAGGCCCAGGACCTGGGTGGCCCAATGTCACCCTGCGGTCCTTCGAGGGAGAAAAAGGAGAGTCAGTGACAGACGTGGAGGGGACAGGGGGGCAGGGCGGCGAGTTGGGTGAGGAATGGAGCAGCAGGCAGCTCCCAGAGGCTAGGAAAGACCAGGAAGGGGATGAGGTGGTCACCCCGCAACTCTGACCCCTGTACGGGTAGGAAAACTGACGAGTGGGGCTTAAGGTACTGCGGGCTACACGAGCACTAAGAACCGGAACCAGAACCTGGGCTGGAATTTCTAGGGAAACCGGGCAGGGCTGGGGAAGTACACGAGCTCGTTTCTTTCACTGAATCTGAGGACTTTGGCTAGCAAGAAATTAGGTGGTTTCCTGAGGTAGTAGCACAGCTCTGTGGACAGCCTGCCCCCCTCTCCACCTCACCGCCTGGGTCCCGATGTGTTCAGGGCACCTGGAAGCAAGGCCTGAGAATGCTACTGACGCCTCGGGAGAGCTAGAAGCAGAGAAGGGACAGCCTCACCCCCACCCCCAGCTCCTGCCCCAGGTGCCCCCAAGCTGGACTCTTCTTTCTCCTCCCCCTATTGGCTACTAAAGTCCCCTAGGCCAGGCACCTGTGGGCAAGGGGAGGTTACTCACCCTTTCTCCCCCCACCTCTGCTCCAGGCCAAGCTAGATTAGATTTAATGGATGAAGTCACGCTGGCCACCTCCCTCCCACACACCCCAGGTCAAAGGAGCCAGGCCACCCCCACAATGGCTCTCAGGGTTCCAGCGTATTACAAGAAGTCCTGCCACAGGGACTGCAGCTGCCTGACACCCACCCTCAGACCTCCCACCCTCAGAGCCCAGGGCAGCCTGGCCGGAAGCCTTGGGACTAATGGGTCTCCGGCCCAGCCCCTCCTCCGGGCCCCACCATGGCCGCTCCTTCCTACTTCTTCTTATCGAGCTGCACAGGCCGTGAGCCATCCATAAATCAGTTATTTTTAAACTCCATTAAGAGCAGCCCACCCCACTCCCTCCACTTCCGCCAGGCCCAGATGAATGTAGATCTAGATCCTGACCTACACACACACACACACACACACACACACACACACACACACAGGCAGCTCAGTGACTGAGGCCTGAGGACAAGACGGACAGGCTGCCCAGCCCCTCCCCAGTGGAGCTGCAGCCACTCAGCGCCCACCCATCTCAGCCACCCAAACCCACTGCTGTCCCGTCAGTTTCAACCCCGAGAGCCTCTGCGTCTCGGTGAAATTTGACGGCCACATGGGCGCAGCGGGTGGGTGTGGACTGCTGACCTTTCGATTAGCAACTGAGGGCTCAATACTGTGCCAGCCATCATTCAGGCTAAAGAAGCCCAACTTCTGGTGCAGAGGGGACTGGAAGCCTAACTGTGGGGGGTGGGGGGTGGGGTGGCTAGAGACCGCTACCATCAGTTAGCCCCCTCTTCCTGCCGGCCCTCCCTTCTGTGGGCAGTTTCACTGAGCCCTCGGGGCCTTAGGATTCTGTGTGCCTGTGGGGCCGAAGTGGCCTGAGGCTCAGGGAAGAAAGGGCAGGAGAATGATTAACCCAGACACCAGGGTTACAGGCAGAGAGTGGACAGAGCGAAGCCAGACCCTGCCATCGTCCCCAGTGGGTGGGGGCGGGGGTGGACTGCCTGAGCAGGGAGGGCTGCTGAGAGGCCCGTCCACCCTGGGGCCTGGACACAGCTGGCAGGGTGGAGGCGGCCAGCTGCAGAGGCTCCGCTCCACTCTTGGGGCCACTGCCCTGGAGTCTGAAAGTGCCAGAGCCACAGGGTAGAGCTCAGCAAAGGGGTGGGCCCAGCTGGGTGCAACCTGGCCAGCAGCTGTTTCCCTGCCCCACCCCCACAATCCGGCAGGAGCGGATGGGCTGTGCCTGCTGGAGCTGGAGAGGCCCACCCTGTGGACAGACACCCACCAGGGGGATCAAACCCTGCCCTCCCTAGACGGGAGGGAAAATTCATGCTGCCTACCAAAGCAGACAGAGGACAAATGCCCAGTTGGACGGCTGTCGTGGGAGATGTCTGGAGCAGGGGATCCCAGGGAAGACAACAGCTGGCCAACTTGGGGGGCGAGTTGGCAGTGAACAGCTATACTTTAGAACTGATCCAGCTATGGGGAAAACCCTGCCCCCTCCCCCCCATCACAATGGTCCAGAAAGAGAGGGGTGACCACAAGAGGCATTTCCAACCGTCAGCCCCACCCAGACCCTGAGCTGGAAGCTTACCTCACCCCACCCAATGCAAGGCCTTTTTGCCAAAGCAAAGGAGGCAGCAAAGGGGTGGGGAAGGCACTTAAAGGTTCCTGGGCCTCAGTACTTAGTGCACGGGTGGGAGAAGACAAAGAGACTACCCATTCGCTGTGGGAAAAAAAGGCCCAGGGAAGGTCTCAGCTCAGATTTGGGGCTGGAACTACCCTGAAAAGGCTGAGGGCACCTACTATGGGGGGATGATCAGAAACCTGAGATTCAAGAGCCACCTGAGGGAAGCCCCTTCACTATCTAAAGTCATGCTCAGAAGACAAAGCTGAAGTTACACAAACAGGAAACCACAAGGTTGGGGGTGGGGGTGAAGAGAAGGAGGGGTTGTTGCCATGGCTTCTGTGTACCAAACACAGAAACAGGGGCAGGGTGGGGGCAGCAGGCGAATCACCCTCTAGCATGGACAGGGTGTTGAGAAGTCTGTGAGCACAGGGGCAGAGGTGGGGGGGGGGTCCTGGAAATAGGAAAGATTGCCCCCCACCCCCAGAAGTTCTCAGGGTAGTCAGGGGGAAAGGATTCCTCAAGGAAGCTGCTGCAGAAGACATCTGGAGGCGATGGAAAGGTTGGGGGAACAGGTAATTCAGGCAAAACAGTGCCTTAACAACCTCAGGTGTGTCCTGGCCTAGAGAGTGAGTGCGCGACCTGAAAAATTCTGGAAAGAGGAGGGATGGAGGTGGGTGAAGGAAGGACTAGAAGCCAAGCCCCAGGGGTGGGGGAAGAGACTCCCAGGTGGAGCCGCGGAAGGCAGTAACACGGCACAGAGTATTCCTTGGTTCCAGAATGGTGGTAGCTAGGGCCTGCACTCCACCCTATCTTGCCCTCTTGGTCGTTTTTTGGTCTCCCTCTGGGCTCCCTGCCCATGGCTTTGGTTTGGGTTGTGTTCTTAGGAAGGAGAAAAGGGGTGTGAGCTGGAAATGGGGAGCGGTCCCTTTGGTGCTCTGGAGTCAGAGGAAGAGAAACTCGGGGGAGTCCCATCCAAGGCGCAGGTCTCCTCCTACACCAGGTCTCCACACCCCCCCCCCCCTTCCCCAATTCCATCCGCTTCTTTCTGCCCCAGGAACTAGCCTGCTACCAGCTCAGGCGGCCTGCACCGCAAGGCACGGCCATTCTCTTCCGGTCCGGGTTGGGTCGGTCCCCACCGCCGCCCCCGACCCCACCGCCACACCCAGACCGTTACTGTGGGATGAGTCACCCACCGCCCGCCTAACGCTGGGGTGACGCAGTGGTCTGGGCAGCCCGCCCGCTGCCCGCGGCCACCGCCGACTTTCCCAGCAGCAGGGGGCACGCCGCGGGGGCCAGCGGGGCAGGGGCAGGAGGGCCTGTTAGGCGGCCAGCCGCCCTCTCCCTCTAACGGACAAGACAATCCGGAGCACAGTCGGAGCAGCAGGCCTCCGATGTCTGGGGTCAGAGGGGTCCGGGGGAAGAGGGGAAGAGGGGGTAGTGAGCCGGAGCGCACGGGAAATGCTAGGACACCGTGGGACCCTGCGCGGTGTCCCGGCGCCCCCATCGGTGACCCTCCTGGGCCCCGGGAAAGCAGAGCTGGCAGGGGGAGGGCCAGAGACCGCTGGCGGGGGTCGCGGGGAGCCAGCAGGCAGCGCCCACACATGCTCCTGGAACCCAGAAGGGACCGGTCGCGCAGGAAGCCCCGGGCGCACGGAGTGGCGCCAGCGCGCTCATCTGCGACGCCTTCCTCTCCTCCACCAGCCAGGACGGGCGGGCGACACTCAAGACGGGTGGCTGCCCCGCGTGGGCGCCCCGTCCAGGCACCGGCAAACCTCGCCTGACCTCACCGCCCAACAACGCCCTGCGAGGACTGGAGACAGGAGGTGACAGCGTGGGGCGGGGCAGCGCACGCCTCTGACCCTCGCTGGACCCCAGCCCTTGCTTCTCTCCTCCCTCTGCCCCCCAGCTCGCCTGGTGCAAGTCCCAAGCGCGGGTTTCTTGCTGTCGGCAGCCCGTGCCCGCCATCCCCCGGGTCCCGGGCTCACCGGACAGACGGACGAGTGGGCTGGAGCGGCGCACGCCGAGAAGGGGCTGCAGCGACGAGTGGCGCGCGGGGCGGCTGGCGGGGGGGTTTTCAGGAGGTTCCCGCCTGGGACGAGGCGGGCCAGGGGCGGGGCAAGGGCGGCGAGATGTTAAAGGCGCCGCAGCGTCAGGGCGCGCCCGGAGCGCTGTGAAGGAGCCCGCGGGCCGGTTAGAGACCCTGGGGAGTCAGGGGTCTCGAGGGCAGCTAGCTGCAGGCGGTTTCCGTCGACGTGAACTTCAACTTCCACCCCAGAGCCCCTGGGGAA
>PVJH01015795.1:38273-52469 GCA_004026705.1 Nesogale talazaci
CCCCCCGCACCCCCCCACGTGGTCCGGCTTGCCACCACCTTCAAGCCTGGGCAGGAACTAAAAGTGAGGTCACTTTGCCCCAGGGCCCAGCGTGCTCTCTCCCTTTCATCTCCTCCCCTATGACCTGACGTCTGCTCTGAAATCCTCCAGGCCTGGGCGGAGTGGAAGAAGCCGGCCGGGATTCTGAGGTTTCTGGAGCTGTGTCTGAGAGCAGACAGAAGGGCAACATAGTTTAGGGGTTGAAGCAGCAAACTCCCAGCCCACCCTGTTAGGGCTTCTGCTGAGCAGTCTCCCTTAGGGTGAGGTCCCTGCTCACAACCACCCGTGGAGCTTCTTGTTTGGTAGAGTCCCTGTTTGGACTAGCCTTGAGGACATCAAGACCCGTGGCTCTTCTGTTCGCTCTCCTCCAATCTTAAAACCAGCTGCCCTCTAGGGGTGAAGCAAGCTGACGGTGCTCGGCTATCAAAAGATAGAGCATCTGGGGTCTTAAAGGCTTGAAAGTAAACAAGCAGCCACCTAGCTCAGAAGCAACAAAGCCCACATGGAAGAAGCACACCAGCCTGTGTGACCACGAGGTGCCAAGGGGATCAGGTATCAAAGAACTAAAAATTATATCATAAATGAGGGGGAGTACAGATTGGGGACCCAAAGCCCATCAATAGGTGAAGTGATATTTCCTTACATAGAGGTCACAAGGAGGAGATGAGCCAGTCAAGGTACAGTGTAGCAACAATGAAATATGCACTTTCCTCTAGTTCTTAAATGCTTCCTCCCTCCCACCCACTATCATGATCCCAATTCTACCTGACAAATCCAGCAAGATCAGGGGATGTACACTGGTACAGATAGGAGCCGGAAACATGGGGAATTTGGACAGATGATCCCTTTGGGACCAGTGGTAAGAGTGGTGATACCAAGAGAGTGAAGGGAAGGTGGGGTAGAAAAGGGGAACCAATTGTAAAGATATCTACATATAACCTCCCTGGGGTATGGACAAGGGAGTGAGCGAAGGAACACATCGGACGGTGTACAATATGACAAAATAAGGATAATTTGTAAATTTATTAAGAGTTCATGAGGGAGGGACAGTGGGGAGGAGAAATATGAGGAACTGATACCAAGGGCCTAAGTAGAAAGAGGATGTTTCAAGGATGATGATGACAACAAATGTACAAATGTGGTCTGCATATAATAGATGTATGTATTGATCATGATAAGAGTTGTATGAGCCTCAAATAAAATGATTGAGAAAAAAAAAATAAAAGCACACCCGAAACAGCCACCCTCATGTAGACTATGACTTGGGCTCCCCTTGTTGCAGAGATTTTCAAGGCTGTGAGCTTTGGAAGCAGATCTCCCAGCTTTTCAGTTCCAGTGCCTCTGGGGACCTTTCAGATTCCCCCTCTCTCACCAAATGACCGGGCATCTCTGGCAGGCTGTGTTTTCCATCCTCTAGGCCTAATCGCCAGGCCAGCAGTTTGAAATCACCTGTAACTCTGGAGAAAGACGAGGCTTGCTGCTTCTGTAAAGATGTAGACTCTTGGAAGCCCACAGGGGCAATTCTACCCTGTCCTACAGGATCACCAAAAGCCGGCTTCGACTTCATGGCAGTGAATCTATAAAATCACACGGCTCATAGGAGTGCCTGCTTCAAAGGGTTACCTAACAGGTGCAAAGATTTTATGACAAGCAAAACTCACCTCTCTTCAAGTTGATGCCGACTCTGGCTGTAGACCAGGGTAGAACTGTCCCTGTGGGTTTCTGAGTCTGTAACTCTTTATCGGAGCAGGAAGCCCCGTCTTTCTCCCTTGGAGCGGCTGGTGGTTTTCAACCTTGGGGATTGCAACCCACCCGATAACCACGACACCACCAGGGCCCCTTTTTAACAAGCAGTGCTGAGGTATCGCGAGTGCTCAAACATGTAGCTATTACTACTACTTTTTGTGAGGATGCCTCTGAAGCCCAACCACATACCCTCCCTGCACCCCCTAAGTAGCATGTGTCCCAGCACATGGCATTAGCGCTCAGTTTGTTGACTCGAACACAACTCCATCATCGTGCTACCATAATAGCCAACACGCAGGTTTATCAGGAACTTATCACACTATTTCTTTATTTGCCTGCCTGACTAGAAAGGGCTCCCAAAGGGCAAAGGCACCAGAGAACTCGCTGTTTCCTCGGCATCTAGGACCAACGAGTGTCCTTAGTGGGCGGCTTCCAGAGGCACGCCATCACTGCTTTCTGGAGTAAAGATCAATGCACCTCCATGTATTCAAGAAAACTCTTTTTAGGGGCCTGGGATTTTCCTAACTCCTCTCTCAGATTCTTGGCCAGATAACACACAGCTACATTTTTTTTCCAGATTTTTTTATTCACCTGTAAAAAAATCTCACCCACACTACAAACAGCACACACACACACACACACACACACACACACACACACTCCACAAAGAGGCAGACCTAAGGACCAATCCCAAGATGCACCTATGTCTCGTATCAAACCCTGCCCAAGCCCCACCACCAGAGTCTGTGTCATGGCACCAAGGGCTCGGGGAGTGCCCCAGGCTGGAGCGAGATCTTGGGGCCATCCTTTGCAGGGGCCATGAGCCTGTGCCCAGCTTCACACCGGGGGTGATCACAGCAAAGTGGCCTGCTCAGGGTGGGGTGCTGGCTGTCGATAGATGGGGAAGCGAGCCCGTGTGGCATCTCGGCGGCGGCGGAAGGCCAGGAATTCCTCTCGAAGGGCAGCACAGCGGGCCTCGGGGCCGGCAACGTGAGCAGCATTCAAGGGGCAGCCCTCGTCCGGGCTCTTAGTGCCTGCAAGAGGAGGGCAGGAGAATGAGAAGAGGGAGAAGGCCTGAGGTCACAGGCCAGATGTTCAAAGGTGAAGCTCTGCGGGGCCTTCCAGTACAGTCCACGGGAAGAAGACAGCCCCGAACAGAGACTGGCAAAGACCAGGTTCGGATGCTTTGGGGGATGTGGGACATGGAGCTGGGAGGGCAGTTCACACACCTAGCTCTGGGTCAGCTTCAAATCGAGGCCGGGGGCTTGCCAAGCCCAGGTGCAAGGTCTCCAGCAGTTCCATATCACCTGGAAATTCTGAGTCCCACTCATAGTTCTCATCCACAGACGTGTTCCTCCTATTGAACAGGACAGACAGGGTGTGTGGAGGAATGCAGGAGAGCCAGAAAAGGCTGGAGAGGGGTCCCCCAAACATAGGCTTAACTACAGTCTTCCCCGAATATCCCTAAAACCAAACCAGTTGCCGGCCAGTCAATTCTGACTCAGGGAGAGAGAGAGAGAGAGAGAGAGAGAGAGAGAGAGAGAACTGAACTGCGCTCCAGAGAACTGTCCAAACTGTGACATTTCATTTTGGGGGGCATCACTGCCCTCTAGTGGTCGTGAGAGCTACCCAGCGCTGCTCCTGAGAGCTGGATATGAACCACCGAGCCCGCGGGCTGAAGTCCCGCACCCAACCACTTACGCCACCTGGGAACAGCCCCGCAAACTGTGACATTTCAAAAACAGATTGCCAGATTTCTCTTCTGAGGCACTGGCAGGGGCAGGAGGGATTGAACCACAACTCTCAGCTAATAGTGGAGTGCTTAACTGCTTGTGCCACCAAAAAAAGAAAACAAACCCACACCAAATCCACTGCCATTCATTCAGAGCAACTGAGTCGAGGTAAAGCCACCCCCCGAGGCTCCAAGGCTGCACGTCTAAGGAAGCAGACTGCCATCTCTTTATGCCACGGGATAGCGGGTAGATTCAAGACAACAACATCTCAGTTAGTAGCTCAACACTTAATCTGCACCCCCGGCTACACACACACACACACACACACACACACACACACACACACACCATGCTCCAGGCCCCAGAGGGGAGTAGGGCAGGGAACACAGAGGGCACTGGGGAAGAGTTTGAGACCACGAGCAGGAATGGGTCATGGCCCCCTCACCTCTTGCTGACTGTCACCACGTGTTCCCGTCGGGGCCACCTCTCAGGGGCACTGGCCCAGCTGCTGGTGTCCCCTGGAACCGGGCTGAGGTAGCTGCCTCCTGCAGAGGGGGCTGTGGAGGGGGGGCGCAGGAAGGAAGCGCTGCCCCTCCCGCTGCTCTGGCTGGTGAGGCTGCCCCGGGGGGCAGCGGGAAGGAGGCTAGGAAGCAGCCTCTCCTTCAGGGTCCAGTCAGCCAGTGCTGTGTAGGGGGGCTCTAGGGCAGCACCAATCCCTACCAGGGCCCCAGGGAACACAGCTCTGGGGGACATAGGGGGCGAGTCCAGGGGGCGAAGGAGAGATGCTGTGGGGCAGGGCTGGGTGTCCATGTAATCTGGAGGTGGGACAGGGCCAGGACCCTCCAGGGGAGGCCAGTCCCCATCCACATTCATCTCCCGAAAGAAGGGCAGGCTCAGGTACTGGAGCAGGGGGCCTGGGCCTGGCCGGGGGCTGGCCGGGGCTGCGGGAGGGGAGCCCACAGGGCTGATGTCAGCAATGCAGAGAGGCTGGGTGGCCCCCCGGGGGCTGCTGCTGCTGCAGTCAAAGGCCTGCACTTGACGAATGGCTGGGGTTCGGGATTCTGGCCGCTCTGGGCCTGACTTTTCTTGGGGAGCTCCGGTGCTGGGTCCCATCACAAAGCGCCCATCTGGGCCCCGGCAGATGGTCTCCAAGGGTAAGGGGCCCTGGTGAGGGGGAGGCTCCGGAGGGGGGCTGGGGGGTCGTGAGGGTTCTCCCCAGAGCAGACTCTGGCGCAGGCTGGGTGCTGGGGAGCCCTGGAGCTTCAGCTTCGCCACACTGTCGGGGCTGCCAGAGCCGGGAGCAGAGCTGAGGAGGGACAGTGAATCAGGGTCGGGGGTCAGTCCCCCTCCCAGGAGCCAGCGTCAGCCCTTGAGAGGTCGGGTGTGCAATAGAGTAGATGTGGGGGGGGGGGGAGGCGGGGGGCGGGAGACAAGTGAGAGAAGGCCACGCAGGGTGAAGGGGTTGTGGGAGGGCGTAGCCACGCTGGACCTGCCCCTCGCTGGGAAGTCTTCACCTCAATTCTCTTCTCCCTCCACCTTCTGCTCCCTGTGCTCCCACCCCTCCCCAAAGTGCAGGAAGAGCGGCACAGGGATGCCAAAGTGTGGGAGACACTCACTGCGGGGCCAATTTCCGGGAAGAAGAAAAGATCAGAGGTGGGTCTGTAAGAGAGAGGAGTGGGTCTGTAAGAGTGGGAGACCACAGGCAAAGGATAAGCACCTCTCGGCGCCTGGGCACCAACTCCAACACCCAACAGGAGGCACCCGGCTCCACGCCAATGGCACCCGAGCACGAAGAACAAGTGGGCCTGACTGGGAGAGTGAGCCACCGAGGGGGAGGGGCTTTCCTCTCGGTGGGAGGGGCTTGTGGAAGGGCGGGGCTCCGAGTCCGGCTCGCAGAGCTACCTTGGCGGAGGCGTTTGCGCCGGCGCCGCGCAGCCCTGCGCCGGTTCATGAGGCAGGCAGCCAGGATGCTCACGAGGACGGCCACGCCCAGGAAGCAGACGCCGCCCACCACGCCGGCCAGCACGGGCTGGGGCAGCAGGCCGGGCAGCTGGGTGCGCGAGGGGTACACCTCCAGGCCTGGGCAAGAGACCGCGAGGGAGGGTCAGTGCCCACGAGTGGGGGCCTCAGAGACATACCCCCCTCCCCGATTCCTTCCCACCGGGTTCTCACCAGAAGTGGAGACATTGGCGGTGTTGCTGGGATCGCTGACATAGTTGCCGGCAAAGGCCACCAGGCGGAATTCATAGAGGACATCCTGGGAGGCCAGACAGAAAGGGTCAGGGGCAAGCACTGCCTACCCCGGGACCCCTGGGAAGTCTTCTCGGGCGGGAGGGAAGGACGGTCGGATCGGGTAAGATGATCACCCTGGGTGTTGCAGGGAAAGGGCGGGGCCCAAGAGCTGCAGGGAGGACCCTCTCTGTGGGCAGCCCCACGCACCTTGATGAGCCCGGGAACCAGCAACTGCGTTTCCGTGCCTCTCACAGCCCTGTCTAGCACCTCCCAGCCCTGGGCGCCTTGCCGGCCCTCCAGCACGTAGCCATCTAACTTCTTGGGGACCAGTTCTGGGGGGTCCCAATGCAGGAGCACCCCCCGGGGTGTCCTCACTGCCACCAGAGCTCGGGGAGGGGACAGGGGGGGTGACGCCTCTGTTGGAGGAAGCCTGGGGGCAGCTGGTGTGGTAGGAAGGCCTGATGGGGTAAGACAGGAAGGTCAGAGATGGGACTCCCAGTCCCTTATCCTCCCAGGTTTCCCACAGCCCCGGGTGTCCAGTGACTCACACTAAACCTCAGAGACAAACCCAGATCATCTCCCACCCACCCCACCAGACGGCGCTCTCCTATCCAGGTCCCCCCCCCCCCCCCCCCCCCCCCCCCCCCCCCCCCCCCCCCCCCCCCCCCCCCCCCCCCCCCCCCCCCCCCCCCCCCCCCCCGCTGGGCATTTCTCACCTGCCCATCCCTGGCCTTGCCTCTGCTGTCCTGGAGTGAGGGGGGTCTCACCTTCAGGGGAACACAAGACGATCTCGCTGAAGGGCCCACTGCCCAGCTTGTTCTGTGCCAGGATGCTGAACTGGTATTGGGTGTGGGGCTGCAGCCCTGGCACTATGAGGTAAGCAGCTCCCACGGGCACTGCCACGGACACCCAGTCGTAGTGGGCTCGATCAGGACGCTTGGCTCTGGGGTAGGGGGAAGCAATAAGGAAATGGGGTGGGGACACCTCAGGAACTAGGATGACGACTAAGTCCTTCCCCCCGCCCCCAACTTTCAACCATCCAGGCCTCATGTCTTGGGCCCTGAATCCATAAGGTTCTCTGGAAGCAGGGCAGCAGAGCTGGAGCAGGACAGAGGAAGGTGCCCTGGTGGTGTAGTGGTTACATGCTGGGCTGCGATCTGTACGGTTCGCAGTTCAACACCAGCAGTCTCTCTACAGGAGGAAGAGGGGGCTTTCTCCTCCTTATAAATCCACTGGGGGCAGTTCTACCCTGCCTTGCAGGCCTGCTATAAGCAGGCATCAACTCTATTCTGATGAAGGGGAGAAGAAAAGAAAGCAGGGGAAGGAGGCGTGTGGCAGCCCTGCCTAGCACAGGAGAGGAGAGGAGAGGAGGGGAAGACAGGCGCATAGGAATGGCGGGGGCACTCACAATGGGGTATACCAGACGCTGAATCTCTGCAGATAGCCACCGTCAAAGCCAGGCTCCCAGGAAACATTGGCACCCTTGGGCAAAGGCACCACAGACACATTGGTGACGACGTGGGGGCTGGTGCCTGGGTAGGGGAGAGTAGAGGGAGGGGTGGCGGTCAGGGACCTCAGGGAAGATGGAGAGCTATGGGGAACCTCAGGCCCCGCCCCTCCTCCCAAGGGTTCATCCCCACAGGGGTCACCGAGCAGGTCCCCGTGTCTCCTGTTTCATACGGCTTCCACTCTCCGGCTACTAACCCAGCACGTAGACATTTGTGGAGGTGACCACGCGGGCGACGGCATTGCTGGCGCTGCACTCCCAGCGCCCGTGGGCCTCCTTGGTCAGTGGCCGTAGAATCAGGCTGCCGTTGCTGTCCACCTGGGCCTGTCCCTGAAGCCCCCGGCCCACCTACAGAACCACTGGTCAGCCCTAAGGACACACGCAGCCACCCCTCACCAAGGGCGCCCCGCATCTTGCTGGATGAGCAGCTCCAGCTTCCTCCCTCCAACAGCCCCTCCCTCAGCCACAAAATGGCCCGGGGTGGGGTGGGGGTGTGGGGGTGTCACGGCCACAAACACTGGCCGAGCAGGGTCAGGAACCTTACCTTGGTCCAGGAGATGGTAGGAGGAGGGTCTCCTTGGGCAGCGCAGGGGATGAGTACCTCCCGCCCCACTTCCTGGAAATATTCTTCCTTGGGTCGTTCTAGAAAAGCTGGGGGAGCCTGCAAGCCAGGCCTGGCCATCGGAGGGGGCTCTCTGAGGCCCGCCTTATCCTGCTAGCGGAAGCTGGTTACACCCCCTCGCTGGGGCTGCCTATCACACCGCACGCGTCTTAAGTTGGGAGAGGCCAAGGGCTGGTGGCTGGGAGGGGTCTCTCTGGAGAGGTCCAGGACACCCTCTACCTCCCCTTTGCTCGCCATCCTAGGTGCCCCCTACAAGGAGGCCGCACAGTCAGGGTTGATGAGTCGGTATGGTGCGGGTCCACTTTTGTCATGTGTTTCCTCACGACTGTGTAGACACGCTCTCTGCCTGACGTCCCACCTCCCCTGCACCACCTCTGCAAAAATCTCCATGAATGGCAACTGGCGGCTGCTACAGTGGCCTCTACGGTAAAGTGACCAGACGTCCCGCTTTGGGCAGGACAGTCCTGATTTCAAACCGTTTTTCCCAAGTCCTGTGGCATTTTTAAAAAGTCCATATTTTTGGAAAGCATGCACGACAAGCTAGGGAATGGTGGGAGAATGGGAAGGGAAGCCAGAGACTTAGGAACCCCATCCCCACACGCCTGTCCACCCCACTCTGTCAGCCGGGCCTCGACCTCCTCAGCCCCCCCCCAGTCACTCCTGCTCTAGGCCCTGGCTCGACCTGGCCTTACCTTGAGCAGCACACGGGTGACTGGAGAGGGGCCTGCAGTGCCAAGACTGTTGTAGGGGGTGCAGGAGTAGTCTCCCAGGGCGTCCTCATTCCCCAGGGCAATGATCAGCGAGCCTTCTGTGTCCTGGGACCAGCCAGGGAGCTGAAGGGGAGTGGAAGGAGAAGAGAAGACAGCCAGGGAGAGAGAGAGAGACTCAGGGGAGGCCCGGCACTCGGAGAAGGGACAGTGTGAGAGCCTCTACATCTAGGCCTGTCTCTCCACAAGTATCTCTTGGCCTGACTTCTCCCTGAGTTCCAGTCCCTCGTGTCTCTGTGCTGCAGAGCAAAACCGAAACACCCAGGCCACGGCCACTGCGTCGACCCTGACCCACCAGGACTCCGACAGGCCAGAGCAGAGCTGCCTCTTGGGGCCTCAGAGGCTACGAGTCTGTGGGGCAGTAACAGCCTCATCTTTCTTCAGAAGAGCAGCTGGTGGGGTTTGCACCACTGGCCAACGCTCAACCCACAGCTACGCCTGTGTCAAGCGTGTGGTGGCTGTGACTACGCAGCTCAGAGGACACCATGCACAGAGAATGCAGTCTGGATGGTGCCCCTAAAAGTGGAACGGATTCTTGGGGGACTCACTGTCACTGAGCAGTCCTTCCGGCACTCGACAAATACATTACCGGCATTTGCTACTGCAACCAGCTAGCGAGGTGCTATTCGATTGACCCAAATGCACGCCGGCTCTCTGGGAGCCTCCCAGAGGAGGGCTGGGCTCCAATGGCTGAGTGGTTCCGGTGAGGCATCTCTGGGTGGACACGAACCTCCAACCTTTGGAACTCAGCACTTCATGTTGTCACTACCCAGGGGCTCTTTTGTTCACCTCAAACCAGTTCGTTTTCCTGGTATCCTCATGAAAGCTGGGTTCCGCACTCATCACGGTCCCTCTCTACACGCTTCTCACGCCTGGTCTCTTGGGAAGTCCCTTGGGTCTGGAGAGGACAGCCCCCCGACCACCCCATGCCATCTCCATGTCTTCCTAGCTCAGATTTCAGAGCTGAGCCATTTCAACAGCCTCAGGGATCCTCGCCCTGTGCCCCGCCCCCGCCCCCTCCACGTTCCCGTGCCATCGCTCCAAACACTTCCTGCGCTCCAGATGCCTTAAACTCTTTGTTTGGGGCGGGGGGGGGGGGCAATGCAACAGAAATTCACTGAGTCCAACTAGCACAGAAGCCCTCGGCACACTATGTTTCAGAGGCCCTCCTGGCCCTCTCAGGATTTGCAGTCTCCCCGGACAGTCGCCTTGGAAGGACATGACACTAACTTGACATCTTCTGTTCTCCCCCTTGGTCCCAACCTGCTTGTCCAGCTTTCTCTCCACACCCGCATTCCCAGTAGCAATGCCGTTCCCACCCCCCCACCCCCACCGGAGAACTAGTCACTTTATACACACACGCACGATGCTATGTGCTGTCCCCGGGCCCGGGTTTCTGCCCATCCTTCCACGCCCACCACTGAAGCCGCCGTTCTGCTGCTGCTCTGTCCTCTGCCAGCCATAGAAAGCCCTCACCGCACCCCCAGCCTCCCAGCAGGCCCGCACAGCATCCAGGTTGCAATCTGTTGGGAACTGAATGGTCCCACAAAAGCATGCGCTGTAAATCCAAACCCCTGTACCTGTATAAAAAATAAACAAATAAAAAAGCACCCTGGTGGCGTAGTGGTTCCACATAACTGCAAGGTCTGCAGTTCAAAACCCCCAGTTGCCACTCTGAAGAAAGACGAGGCTTTGAGTTCCAGCCTTGGAAACCCTACAGGGCAGTGCTCCCAGGTGGCTCAGGTGGTGGTAGCAGAATCTCACTGGGCAGCAGTGTGTCTCTGTTGTGGTGGGGGGGGGGGGGGGAGGCCGCACCTGGGAAGGGCGTGCCCTGAACCATATGTACATACATGCGCTTTGCTTTGGAAACCTAAACAGAGCACGTTAGGTGCAAAAGCAAGTTGGCGAGCCCAGGTCGGGGAGACAGACTCTAGATCACATGAAAATCAGCAAAGAACTGAGGGGCAGAAATGGAAGGGACAGGAAGGTCAACTGAAAGCGCGCCCTTTCCCAGAGCTCATGCCCTGCATTCAGACAAAGACGCTGTTGGAAAGGAAAAGGTTGTTCATTAAAGCCACCCCCCAGCCCCTGGTGGTGTTTGTGTCGTAGCGGCACTAAGGAATGAGGACACTGCCCTACCTGGGCCCTCCATGAGGGTGGTGCCCCTGTGCCCCCTGCTCCCACTCAACACCCTGCCCAGCACCTGGGTGGAAGGTTCTGCAGTCACAGAATCGCACCATGCCAATGCCACCCTGGCCACCCTGCCGAGCAGACACCACCAAGCTCTCCCAGTCCTTCCCGCTGTGCCGAGCCGGTACCTGGTCCAACCGCAGGATCCGGCCATCCTTGGTCCAGCTGACGAAGAGCAGAGGGGGGTTGGCACGAACAGGACAACGGATCACCCCTGGCATGCCGACGGGCAGGGGCGTCTCAGGAGGCATCGCTATCACCTGGGCTGGATCTTGGGGACGGGGCGGGAAGCGGTGGTAATGTTAGGGTCAGGGGAGGGTAGGGGAGAGGCCTGGCCAGGCCCAGAGCAGAGGTGGGACATGAGAAGGAGCTGGGTCAGGCTTACAGAGCACAGTGAGGTAGGCCGAGGCCGAAGGCGGGCGCAGGAGGCCGTTGCTGGGCACACAGCTGTAGCGGCCGGCATCGTCGGGGGCCGCCGCCTGCAGGCGCAGACTTCCATCCACCAGGATCCGCACCCGGGACTGCAGGCGGCTGCAGCACAGCAAGTGTGGGGAGGAGGGCTTCGGACCCTGCAACCAGGGGCCGCCACCCCCCACCCCCCGCTCCCCACGCCCATCTCTGCCAGGCCCCACCTGATGTGGAAGACATTGACACCGTCGTGGAACCAGCTGTAGGTGAGGTTTGCAGGGTACGCCTCGGCCCGGCAGGACAGGGACACATCCTGGGAGGCGTTGACCGTGCTGTTCTTGGGGGGCACCACAATGACGGGGGGTCCTGAGGAGAGAACACGCGAGGGGAGATGGCTCAGCTCACACTGCTGCAAGAACCAGAGAGAGGGCCCTTCCAAGGCCCCTCCCGGGTCTGCCCTCGGGACTCTGGGGCCAGTGCTGCAGAGACCTGGGGACTGAAAGAGAAGCAGAATGGCTTCCTGGGGTGTAAGGAAAGCCCATGCTCCCCTTCCGTCCAACAGGGGCAAGCCACTCCCCTAGGCTCCCTCACCCACGAAGTGGAGGGCAGCTCTGTCCGCTCCACTACCCCTGATACCGCTCAGCTCTCTCGTAGCTGAATCCAGGTACCCGGTACCGCACCCTAAGCCGCTGCAGCATCCCCTGACTCGGGGGGCAAGGTAGGTATGCAAGTTGGCATGCTCAGACCGCCAACTGCATGCCAGGCACTCTGCCAAGCATGGGACTTCCATCAACTCATTCAATCGGCCCAGGGACCCTGGGGGTAGTAGGGTCACCCTCCCCTCGTTTGTAGATGAAGACATCGAGAATGAAAGGCAGAGAGAGGGCAGGGACTTGGCAGGGTAGGCGAGATTCAGACTCAGCCACTCAGAACCGCCCCTGTGAGCTTCCTGGGCTGAAGCCCCCTCTTTCTCCCTCAGAGAGGCTGGCGGTTTTGAACTGCTGACTTCTCAGTTAGCGGCCCAACCTAACCAGCCCTTCACCGGGGCTCCTGATGCCAGAGCGGGGAAGAAGAGGCTTTACAGCGGCAGTTCTCAGCCTGAGGGTCGTGACCCCTTTGGAGGTCACCTGATTCATAGCAGTTGCAAAATTACAGTTAGGAAATAATGAGAAAAAATAATTTTAATTGGGGGGGGGGGGAGTGGTCACCACAACACCAGGAACTGAATCAATGGGTCTCGGCATCCGGAAGGCTGAGAACTCCTGCTTTATGGCCTCAGAAACCCACAGCGGCGCGTCTATCCTCCGGAGTGGCTATGTGTCGGAACCGACTTGAGGCCAGAGACGGTGGGACCTGCTGCACGCGCCTTTCCCACCGGACCTCGGGGAGCAGGCTTAGTTTCAGGACTCAGTCATCAGGACCGAGGTTCCCAGCTTCCCCCAGGGGGGAGCTGGGGAGCAGGAATTGCTAGATTTCAAACACTGCGTTTGGAAGCTCGCTGGGGAAGGCTGGGGCACAATCTGAGCAGTAGGTAGAGCCCCACTGCCTCCGGATTCATTGACTCACAGTGACCCGGGAGGGCAGACCGGAACTGTCCTTGCGGGTTTCCAAGGCGCAGAACCTTGGCAGGAGCAGAAGCCTCATCTTTCTCCCTCTGAGCAGTTCGTGGGTTCAAACCGCGGACCTTGCGGTGTGCTGGCAGCCCAGTATGTAACCTGCCGCCCAGCCAGGGAGGGGCGGACCCTTACCATGGATGAGGGCTTGGTCTCAGGAAGGTTGGATGGGTTCAGAATCGGCATCCATGCCCTTTCCACACCATCCCCAAGTGGGACACTCCCTATCTAGCCACCCACTCCCTTTCAAAAGTAAGATGTTGGTTTGGGAGCAGCAGCCTGCCTCGGGAGCTGCCTCACTCTCCTCGGGCCACCCCTACCCTCCCTCTCGGCCCCACTCCTGCTTTGTGCTACCCGCCCCCCCCCCCACGCCCATCCGAGTGTGTGCCCCTGGCTCCCAGCCCTCCCTCCCACCGGCGAGCACCTTGCACCAGAAGCTGGGTGGCGTGGGTCGTGCTGCCCTCGGTGCTGGAGGCGTGGCAGGTGTAGACCCCAGAGCTGCCCCGCTCCACCTTCCGGATCCACAGCGTTCCATTCTGCACCTAGGGAGGGAGCGCCCGAGCAGGGGCTTTTCCAGAGGCCCCCTCAAAAGCTGCGCTCCCCAGAGTGGCCAGCAGAGGGCGGCAGCAACCCAGACGCAGAAGAGCCAGAAGTCCAGGGGCACCCCCACCGGATGAAGAGCTCCCAGCCAGCCCTTTGCCCCCTCCGTCCTCCAACCAGGCTCCCAGATTCCTCCATCTACCCCTCTCTGCCTGCACCCCACTTCCTCAGCCCAAGGTTCATGCGCACCTGGCCCTGGCCAAGGTCCTGTCCTCGGAGCTTCCAAGTCACTAGGGGCTTGGGGCTTCCACGGGCCACACAGCGCAGGGTGACGGGCTCCAGCTCCCGCACTTCCAGCACAGGGGGTGGTGTCTCCTGGAATTGTGGGGGCGCTGTGGAGAAGGGGGGGGCTTCAACGCTATCGCCGCACAAACTATCAGCCCCGAGTACTTCTCCCAGGGGACCAAGGAGACAGACCACTTGCCTAGCTTCAAAGCAACACCAGCCCAGGGCCACCCTGTCAGCTGCATTCAGAGCCAGCCCTGACCCCCCACTCTGGCCTGCCCAGCCAGGGGCATTGGGACGAAAGGGGAGAGCTAGGTGTCTTCAGGCGAGCACTGCTCTAGAAGTCAGGAGGCCCAGTTTTCCACGCCCCAGGGGCTTCACCTGTGAGATAGGCATAATTATGCTTGTCCTGAGTGTCAACAGAGATGTAAAGGTGAAAAGGTGTTTTGAACAAAACAATGTGCTGTGTGTATGTAAACTGGTTCACCCAGGCCTGGCACTCCCCGCCTCCAAC